>JAGGCT020004072.1:919403-948759 GCA_017654935.2 Phymorhynchus buccinoides
CGGGGGATAAAGAGCACTCTCGTAAACCACCGGGCAGAAAAGACTGCAAATCGAACTTGGATTTATAAAACTCTGCATATTCAAAGTACACAACACACAATTCAACTGAAACACGAACACACCCCAATCAGTTAGACGTTAGCATCTCACAAAATTTAGCAAATAGCGTCACCTGCACGCTATTTGTGCACGATCCCCTGTCGTCTGCTCCAAGTGAATCTCGTTTGTGCCGGACGTAGCTAAAAGACGTAATTCGGCAAGGAGGCCTCGGGCAAGTGAGGAGTTATAATGTACGTGGCAACACAGTCAGGCGATCACCTGCAAAAACAGCGAAAGGCGTCTCCGTACGTAGGGACCTGTGGTACTTGTGTAAAAACAATGAACAACACAGTGTGCTGTCACAGGCGCAACATAACATCTGGTTAGGCCTAAACACGCCTAACTTTTCTTTTTCACGAATTTTCCCTACGGAACCGGAACGCAGGAGAGTAAATGGGCTGGAAAGAACGTGTGAACAGAATGGCATACAGTTGTCAGTGCACAGGGTATTATGGATGACACGTGAATAGTACGATGTTACTGTGTGTTCCGGAGCATTTTGTTGGCTTCAGACTTCGCTTTCGAGCACAGATGAGTGGAAAGAAGGCGTTCTCCACGTGATAGATGTGAAACTGGATGGACAAACTGCTGTTCCCTCTATATTTCCCCACATCGACGTGTGCTAGAAAAGAGGCAAGCAGACAGCAGATGGCGATGCCACAGACTACCACTAGGCCTAAGTCAACAAAAAGAGAAGACAGGTAAGTTGTACATTACAGTATACAAGTGTATGCACAGCCAAACGTTTGTCAGCATAATGTCGTTGTAAGAAAACTTTGAAAAGTAAATAAGGTACATTGGTGGGTGTATTATGTTTGAAGCTGCTTGTCATCACGAATCTAACTTCCCCAGTATCATCAATTGTTCCTATGCCATAAAAAATTAAAGCGGTAGCCTGTCACCCATTCCGCTAATTTATATCACTTTATCTATTTTCGCACACACAACACACACGACACACACACCACCTCTCTCTTTCTCTACAGACCACACATACACCACACACCACACCACACACACCTACACACACAACCACACACAGTTATATTATGCATACCAAACACATATCATATAGGCAATACATATCCTTGACTTACACAGCTGAGGCATGGTCAGACAACCATAGCTCTCGTCTGTGGTGTGTGTGTTAGTGTAAAGTCAGATGGAACATTGAATAAAGCAATAATGGGTTGCTTTTTTACATCAAGCAATTAGGACACAACAATTATAGAAGGAAATGTAAACATTAAAACAACACCCTAAAAAACAATCCCAATTCAAAACAAAACCACAAACAAGCTTTAATCTGTGGTGTGTGTGAGTGGTGTATAGCCCCCCCCCCACCGTGCGCATGCATAACTATGCAGCACGCTCTAATATCAGTGTGTGTGTGATGGTGTTTTACCAAGTAGATTTCAGTATTTATGTGTGACTGGATTTAGTCACATTAATCACAGCACCATTACTATCACACACCTAACTCAACAATTTACTTGCATCTGCATGTATTACACATGTTAATACTATGACCATGCTCCATCCAGAATGACACCTTGGGGACTAATAGTAACAAGCTGAATAAAACACATCTTCTCCAAGTGATGCTCATGGACCACGCGTATACTCGAACATAGTGCACCTAGTATTTCATTAAAAAAAATGCAAACTTCCATACAACTCATATTCGTGCGTTATATATCACCTGTCAGAGTAATAACAAATATATCCTATTACAAATGAAAACTGGTTGGATTTGCTAGTGATGTGCAAGAGCCAACAGTTTTCCTATCACTTTTCCATCCTTTGTGCTTTATTTCATAAGTAATATTTTTTATACAAGAGAAGAAGGCAAACATGTCACTACAATGTTGTATATGAAATAAAATATAAATTAGACTTAGTACAATTGAATGAAAAAAGTTGTAATTGTAACATTTATATTCTCATCATTGTTAATTCAACTCATCCATAGATGTCTTTCTTTTTCAATAGGTGTCTTTTAATTGAGTGATATTATCTGAGCTTTTTCAAGCACAACATATATATTGCTGAGAAAGAAGTGTGCATCCTCCAGTAATTATTTTTTTACAAAGTATCTTATTAATTACTAAATTATTTATTTTCCTTACATTATTTTTTTCTAGGTTGTTGATGATGCACTGGCTGAGAGTGTGGCAGCTGCTATACCCCAACAAGAGGCAGCTGACTCTGACCCTGAGTGTGCTGACTTGCCTCCAGTGCCTCAAGCAGTAGTTGTGTGTACAGTTGATGAAAAAGAAAACATCTGTGTACAAGCTGATGTGCACCATGTGAGTAATTTAGTAACCTTCCCACTGTTGTTATTGGAAATTACAATGTGCATGCAGACTGACAAGTTTAGGTTCGGGGAGGGGGGGGGGGGGGTAGTTGAAAATGAAAATTTATATACAGCAGGATGAACTGATAAGAAAAACAAAATTAGTGGTTGTTACAGTATTCCGACGGACAATATTTTACAAGAGAGAGAGAAGAGAGAGAGAGAGAGAGAGGAGGAGGAGATGAGAGAGAGAGAGATGAGAGAGAGACGGAGAGAAGAGAGACCCAAACACACGCACAGCAAGTTTCAAATCGGGGGAATGGCCCAATTTCAGGGGGGACATAAAAACTTGTAATTTGCGTTGAAATTCCCACAGTTGGTTACTTGATAAATTGGGCGGTCTTAAATGGGGGAGCCATGACGCTCATTTTTTCGGAAAGAATTATGAGTGTGATTAGCACTTTCAAAGCATCCCTTACACGCTTTCATGTGAAAAAAAAAAAAATTTAAGGAACAAAAGGTTAAAGGGGCCTACCTACCCTACCTATACCATAATGTGTGGGGGCCCTGGTTACCTTAAAACTTACAAACGTTGTTGTTTGGGACTAAACTTAAAAAAAATGGATAACTCAAAAAATCGCTGGGAACACTCACCAAATAAATTGGCGTGTCCAAAATAATCTCTATACATTTTTGGAAAAGGTTGCCTTTTTTAAACTCATAATATTGGGCTATTCTCGAAAATAAATATCTCAAGGGTCACTTACACATTTTATTTTCAAAAAAACGGATTTTGATTTGTATGCGTAGTTGTTTCTTTTTTTTCGCTGACATTTCCAGTTTCGGGGTGGATTTTCATGCTTAATTTTCTTAGCAAATTTTTGGTAAATTTTCTTTTGGGAAAGGGGGGATAAATATGTATAATGTACATGACACATATGGTTTGTATGGCAAATTATTTTACCCTTTATTCAATTTAAATTTTTAAAGAATTTGGCCAAAAGAAAAAATGTTGACAACAACATAATGTTCCTATGGTTGGGATTGTTCTTGCTGTAGTTTAACAAAATTGAAAAAACAAAGATTAGAAACAAAGCAGTTAGGATGTACTGATTGTTTTTTGTATGTGGCAGAAAAAACGATACCAAAACACACCCCCCCCCAAAAGTGGGACATTCCAAGAAAGATGGCCAGGGACAAAAAAAACCAGTCCCAAAAAGCAATGCTTTGCTCAGGAACCAAAAACTTCCCCCATTGAAGCTTAGGTCCACTTTGTTTTTGTTTGCCGATCCACCCAAACAGATGCAGGAGATCCAAGGCTCAGGGACTGGCCAGCACAAAAAACCCCACTTCCAAAAGAGTGCCAGAACTGGATACAATTGGGTGCTTGTATTGTTATTCAGCTTAGTTCATTAACAGTTGCAAAACCAGGCATATAAATTGTTGCTGTTTCTTCATTTGTATAAGCGGTAGGACAAAAATGTATAATAATTAAATTAGAATGATTTTACCCTTTGTCCTACCATTTTCAAAAACGGTTCTTAAACATAAAAAAAAATAAAAATAAAGGTCTCTTTTATATTAAAATAAAGATTTTTGTGTTGGTGCATTCTTAGTTTCATTTGTTTTTAAATTATGCATTCCTTTGTATATATGGTGTGTGTGTCAAGTTAAAGTCAATATCAAAATTTTAATTCCAGAGGGGAAACCATTGGATAAAGCAAAAACATGCTTTGTTTGTGTGGTGTGTGTGTTGTGTGTGCGTACGTGGGGGTGCGGGTGTGAGCGCGCGCGTTATGTGTTGTGTGGTGGTGGGTTTGCCGGGCCCTGTGGGCAAGGAGGAGCAACACCACTTGGAAGATGGAAATTTTTTTTGAGGTAAAACCCAGGAAGAAGAAGGTTCTGGGACTGTTTTACAACACAACTTGAAAGGCCCAGCCGGAAGGTACAAAACTTAAACAGTAGGTGTGTTTTCATTTAGGGATATAAGATTTGAATAAGTTTTTTTTGAAACCAACCTTAAGTTCAGGGTTACAGTTAGCAATTTCAAAAATAATTAAATTGATTTTTGTGGTTATAATCCAATGATGAATTGGGGGAATTTATGGTGTTTTGTTTGTTTGTTGCTTTACTGGGGAGTATATTCATATAAATTGTTAAAAATTGTTTTATTCATTCACTCAAAAAAGTTTCTTTATTCCAATTATGAAAAATTGTTGTTTATTAAAAAAAAGGTATTAATCTCTGGGGGGTTTAAGCACCCCACCGTAACCAGAAAATTGCCTAGTTATTGGAGGGCAGTAGATTTTGTTGAATTGGCGGTTCATGGAGGATTTTGGCAGGGCTCTGGGACAATGAAATTTCTTTTTATATGTTATATAGCCCAAGGAAGGACATTTCAGTTTTTAAATTCAAACTTCAAGGTGAAAATCAGCACATCAATAATGTATGCTTGGGTGTGTTTTAATTTCAGTTTTTGCACCACCACAAAGTATTTGAAGTGATTCTGTTTGCAAAATATCCTTGAAATGGAATGAATAAATTAAAAAAGCCACAAACTGGGACAAACTTACTTCTTTCCAATGATAGATAGTGCAAAGGGGTTGGAAAAATAGCAAAAAAAGTTTGCACCCACCACCCAAAAATGCAACCAAATCAATGGGACCATATTGTATAACTACAGTGGAACCTTTGTGTATAAGGACCTTGAAAACATTTCATCCCCAAATGAAGGTCTTTTAATTAAAAAAAATTGGGAGGGAGTTGTAATAATGGAGGTTTTTTTTAATACTTACAAAAGAAGGGCAAATGTGCATGGAACACTCAATATTGTTATAATGTGTTGTGTACTTGTGGTATGCTCATCGCAGTGCATAATCTGTGATATAATGTCCTATTTTAATTCAAATTCATAGAAAAAAAATCTGTTGATGTTATCAACATTCAAAATGACAGTCAAATATTTTGCAGTCCTTTGCAGTCATCATCAATTAATATGCTGGTATTATTGTTTTAAATCTGAAAAAAAGTTAGGAAACTTGTATATGTTACGTAATGTCATTTGTCGTTTGTGATACGCAATATTTTTTAATTTTGTTTATTTTTTGTGATCTCAACCTATTACACCTAATTTTTAGTTTATTACTTTAGAATTTAACACCCTCATTTATATTGTTTTTCTCTTTATGGCATCCCCCATGGCTCTGTCCCTAGGGAACCTGTGTTATTTTGTATTGTATAATTATGTTAAAAACCCCTTTTTTTTAAAATAATTTTTTAAGGAATCAGTCTGTAAAAAAAAAAAATTTCATTATAACTTTTCGGCTGGATGATAATCAGCTATTAACCATGGGGGATACCAACTCGTTCTGATTTTTGACAAAAAAAAACCCCCAACTGCTTTCGAAGGGTCCTTTTTCAAGGGGTATGTCAAGTAAATGTCAAAAAAAACAATGTAATTGATGAATTGGAAGACAAAAAAACACTCAGTAAAATGACAGGGGAAAAAATTCAAGCAATCAATAATTGACTTGTTATAAGACTCTCTGTTGGGGGGAACCCAGGGGGTCCATATCATCTTTGATAAGGGGGAATAGGTTACTCAGGGGGATATTGATTTTGTTCCTTCTATCAAAAAACCTGGGCGTCACTATCGATTCCAAACCTTACAATGAAAACACATGTGAACAACGTCTGCAAAATAGCCTATCTACAGATTCATAAGATAAGTTCAAAAAAATTCGCCACCACCATTTACCACTCAGCAAACAAAACCAAAAAACCTTCTCGTCTGTTCTCTCGTCGAGTCTTAGGATAGACTTGTTTAACCTCTCTGTTCAATTTGGTTTGGCCGCCCAGTTAACTCAATCAATAAAAAAGTTTAAGGAAAGAATTGCAGCTGCAAGATTGATTGTTTCAAAAAGCAAAAAAAAAGGGGACCATGGGATATTTCACCCCCGGCTATTGCCACACACCTCTAAGGTCTGCTCAAAATTTCAGTAAAAAAGTGGGGCAGGCCTCACCTTCAAACTCTATTAAAAATAGAACTGGCCCTCAGTATCTCACTGGAACATTGTAACAAATTCTATATTTACTGCAATCCGTCAAAAAACTCAGGATCTTCCTCCGGATCTCCTGGCGGGCCTTCTTACACTCCTCGTATTTAAAAAAAAACTACATCTTCATTGAAATCTTCCTTTTTCTGTCTCATTACGCTACTTGCCCCAGTCTGGAATAGTTTGGCTGGCATCTAGTGTTCGACAACTCTCCCTCTGTTCCAGGTCTTTTCTAATAAAAACACTTTTCTGAAAAAAAAAAACTACTCTGAAAGAGAGATTAAATGCAATTTATTTTTCATCTCGGAGAGATTTGAATTTGAAAAATGGGTGCTTCTTTTTTTTTTTTTGTTTTTACGTTCCTCTCGGGTCATTTAAAAGGGGGGGAACATTTATGGGAACATTTGTAGATACCAAAAAAAGATGGTTGGGAAAACAATACTGGAGGCAAAAAATTTGCCCGGAAGGGGCAGTGCCAAACACCCGTAAAAAAAAAGGTCCCGAAAAATGTTGTTAAAAACCAAATTACAAGGATAAGTGTAGCAGTAAACCATGGGCTCGGGCTAAAAAAAAAAAACTTCATCGGGGCTATGGTTATCGCCCACAAAAAAAATAATTTTATTCATATCGACGGACGAAAAAAATGGAGGTTTTTTTTACGTCCTTTCTTGGTACGGAAATCCAGGGGACCAAACACTATGGGGGACATTGTAAAAAGATAACCAAATATGGTTGGGCCACAATAACTGAGGGCCCAATGCAACGGAGGCAGTATGGGAGAAAACAGTTTTAAAAAAAAGTACCCAATTTTGTATTAACTACAGGGGATAGGCTGTAGGCGGTGGACCACGCCGCTCTGTTAAAAAAAAAACCTCATTCGGGCTAATTGGCCCAACCCGACAACCCAAGGTGCAGTTATTAATGATGTTATTTTCATATTTTTCAACAGGTCGCACATTCATTTGTTCTTAATTGGAGGGGAACTTAAATTCACTAAAAAAATGATCTAGTTTAGATGGCCGGTAATATAATTGATTTAACACACTTTGTCTCTCATGTGAGCATATCTCTTATTTTCCACTCTCCTGAATAGTGTGTATGTGTTATCTGGGTATGTTAGTGTTTTAGGCCTTTTGTTCAGAACTTAGAGCCACCTGCTGCAAAAAAGGTATGTTAAAAGGGGGCTCTATAACAAAAGACAACCAGTTCAATGTAATTTATTATTAGGTGGGTGGAAGGGGAGTTTATTAATAGGGGGAGGGGTTCTTGTAAGGGGAAGTTCACACTGTATATTGAAATGAGAGTGGTGGTTGTGGATGTGTGTTGTGTGTGGCGTGTTGGTTGGCAAAGGCAAACACACAATTTAATTCTTGAGGGGATTTGTGGAAAAGAAGGAAACGTTAACATTGGTTGTGGGGGAAAAAGTCAGGCTGGGGGAAGGGGGGGGGGGGGGGGGACATCCCTCAGCGTGTGCAGGGAAGTTGTGCAGACAGCCATTTGGCCAAAGGGCTTTGAAGAAAGGGAGAGTGTGGCCACAAAGTTGTTGAGTACAAACAAGGCCATTTGGGCCAGTGCGGGTTATTTCCTTCTTCCTTGGGGGCTTATCAAGTGGCCCTACTCCCCAAGGGCAGATACCCCTGGTAAACCTTGTGCAGGCAGCAGCTTCCTTTTTCTTCGCTTGGGCCTGTTCGCCACCCACAGCCTGCTGGGAACCGTTCTTTTCAAAATTTTGCCAAACATTTGGCTGTTTCGGCTAGGGCAAAAACTCACGACCCGAATTCAGGGGGACTTACCCTGGTGCCTGCAGTTGAACCGCTAATCTGTGGGCGCCAGTGCCAGGGGGATAAGCTCTTTGTGGGCAAGACAAGGGCAAGGGGCGTGTGAAGGGGGCTGGCTGGAGGGCACGGGCGCTTGCGACTCTCCTGGGCAATTGGCGCAAAAAGGAATGGCAAGGAACCACGCTGATGGATTGAGAGAGGACATCTGGAAAATTCTCCCACGTTACAGCATTGTTACAGGTAAATTTCGTATCTTTCTTTGTTTAAAAAAATTGCTCATTCTGCATCCCTCCTTTTCGCCCCAATCATATCATAGCATCAAAAAAAAAACTGGCCAGTATGTTGGCAACCTAAAAAACCTATATTAGTATAAAGGTAGACGAAAAATTTTCATGGAAAAGTAAAAATTATTTAACCCAATGTATCCCTTCAGGCTAAGGGGGGAAAATCTTTTCAAAAAAAACAATTTCTAGAACAAAGGCAGGGGAAAAGGAATGGGACCAGTAAGGCAAGAGAGATAAGTAAAGATGGGGTACAGTAAAGCAAAAGGGACAAAAACAAAGGCAGAGTTTTCAAAAACACAGGGAAAAACTTTCTGGGGGAAAAAAAATGGGGAAGATAACGGGTATTTGTATGAAACAAAAAAAGGCCGGGGCGGAAAATCCCTTATATAGGGATGGTAACAGGTAAGGTTTGTTTTAACTATTTTTTTTAAACTCATTATTTGTTAAGGTTCTGCCTTACACACCACTGGACCCACTATAGGTATTTTTTCCAAAATGTTTATGCTTTAGTTCCAAATTGGTCATGGGAAAACATTGACCAAAAGCATTGACGTGGACTTACAGTTATTGGGCAACCACTTCACGTACTTTTTCCAAGGTGGGAAAAAAAACATTTTGTGGAAAAAATTTACATAACATTAAAAAACAATTAAAATTCCAACCATAAATTAGGGCGGGCACAATAAAAAATTAACAACAAAAATTGTCAATAAAACATATGTCTGTAAGTTTAGGGGCCTCTCTCTCTCTTCCTCTATCTCTCTGTGTTCAATTTGGATAAACATGAAGTTTAAAAAGATAATTTCAAATAAAACCGAAAACTTGGAAAAAAAAAAAAAAACACCAACACAAAAACAAACAAAAACAAAAAAAACAAAAATTTCTATCGCACTCAAAACCACTCCGAGTCTCTGACGCAGGCAAAAAACAATAAATATTCCTTCTTTGCAAGGGTTACCATAATCCACATAGGTTCGAAACAACTTTTGTTTTTAGGGGGGGGGGGGGAAATTTAATTTTTTGATCAGAGGAATTATTTTATTGTTTTTTTAAACTATATTGGAAAAAAGCAGACTGTAAAACGGTGTAAGTCTTTCTCTTATGTAAATTATGGTTTACCAACAACAAAAGCTTTTGCAAATTTTTTTTTATTTTATTTAAACTCATTCCAAAACGCTTTAGTGCAGCCGGAAAACATTTTCGCGCAGGCGGACCTCCCTTTTAATTGCCTTATCAAGTCTAGACAAACAAATTAATTATCGGGACCAAAAAAAACTATGTTTTATTCAGAAAACGATTTGCGGTCAGGAAATGATCGCTAAAAAAAATTTTCGTTGCACGATTTTAAAAATTGTTTGCAAAACGGCAACTTTTTTCATTGTCGTATTTTTTTGGGGTCTGTTTTGTAATTAAAAAAAAAAAACTAGCACCTCTCTCTCATTAAACCTGCAGGGCTGGAGGGCGCAAGGGCCCGCAGGGGCAAAATGGGCAGGAAAAGGGCCCAAATTGGGGGTTAATGGTGTATTGCACTGTGCATGCGGGTGATGCGTCTTTTCTGTGGGAGCTTGAGAGAGCTGGGAAATTTTTACTGAGATGAAAGTCTCTGTGGAAATGGGGAAATACCCAAAAGACCAAAACATCTTCCACTGCTGGGAATCAACATTTTGCAGGGAGTAAAAAAAAAAAAACCAAGTTCCAAAAAAAAAAATTTTCGCACTAGAAATGGAAGCTAGAAGGGGGCCTGAAAGGGGGGGGGGGGAACCAAGGTTTTCCCAGGGAGGTTGTCCTGAAGGACAAGGGTTGTGGTCAGCCACCGTCATCACTGGACCCGAAAGCACCAGGTTGTCCAAGAAAAAGTTCATGGCAGGACAAAAAACCACTACCGAGGAACCCATTGACAGGGAGGGCCACATCAATCCCTTCACCCACATTTGGACATTTATTGGCACCTGTCCAAAGGTAAAAGTTTGGGGCCATCTAGTTACTGGGCAGGCATTCATAAAAATAACCGTATATGTATTTAAAACAAGGGGCTTTTAAACACTCCAGCACAGTGGTATATACGTTGAATCTGTTACACATTTATACACCTTCTTGATTTTCTATTGTTTTACTGTATGTAGACACTAAAAATAGACAATCAAAACTTATATAATCTAAATTATATGTAAATTTATGTAAATTGTATGTAATTTTAATAATTTTAACCTCTCTTGATAGTTAACAGTTCTTCAACATTTAACAGTTTTTTGTTGCACTGTGCACTCTTTCAATAGCCACTGGTAAGGGTACTATATTGCTGTATTCCAGATGTGGACGCACCATAGCCTTGTACACAAAAAAAAATGTTTCCTTGTATTGTATTGTTTTTAAAAAAGGCAATTGTCAGCATTAGAAAGGGTCCAAAGACATTTAGCAACAAAATTAATTAAAGGCGTTAGTCACCTACATTGCAAACACAGAGTAAGGAAGTTGAAATTACCATCTCTGAAAAAAAGGAAAAAACAACGGAAAATTCGTGAAGGATCTGATTAAACCAACATACCAGAATGGTTTTAAACATTGATAAACAATAATTTAATAAAAGTCTTTTTGGTCAAGCTAAAACACCCATGGGACTCAACTGACTCAAGACCCCATAAAACAGTGATAAACAAAAATACTAAAAAAAAACCAGTATAGGCCAAAAAAAACTACATAATACTAAATTTTTTTTTTTAACAGGAAGTTAACAACGGGTTTTGGAATACTCTTCCTGCAACTCCAATTTTCAATTTAAAACCAATCATGAACACAAACCTTCAACACCAATCCAAAAAAAAACCTCCTGACAAAATACACCATCTCAAAAAAACTACAATATGAGCATGACTAAAAGGCAGATTTTCCAAAAATTAAAATACAAAAACATCTCAGCTGTGTAAAAAAAGTTGAAAAAAACAAAAATGACATAACAGTGAAGAGGCCACGAGGCCTAATATCCTAATTGACCTGAACAAAAAAAAGTTATTTTCATAAACGATAACATCTGGGATAGCTTTGTTTATAGCCTTTTGAATGGGAGTATCAATTACCGTATTTTTCGGCTCATTAGGCGCTGCTGTGTATAAGGCGAATAGGGAAAACTTTCAAAGAAAAATCTGACAAAATTCAAGTAAATGGCGCCCTCGTTTGTATAAGGCGATACACACTTCACAAACAGAAAGTCGAAGTTTTGAAGCCCGTACACGTCCTGTAAACGATCCACCTGACCACCATTTTTGTTGTCGTAAACGAGAGTTGGCTCACTTTTGATCAAATAATCAAAACTTAAGTTTTTGCGACTTCCAGTTGTTGAAAAAGGCCAATTCTTCATGGAAACTGGTGAAATTATGGCATTTTAAGCTGTACAACGATGCTTTTTACATCCAATGAAGGAAGGATTATGGCATCTGTTTGGGACAGTATCTCGGACGATAATAGGGATTTTTAAAAGCATTTTAACGTGAAGTATTCGTCCAGTATCGGCGACGACCGTTACCACCCTTTCAATGTTGTGAAGCTCACACAGTAAGACTGTACATGAGGTATGGACAACAGGCAATCTGCTTCACTTATTCAGGCGCATATTGAGGCAAAAATTAGGTCAAAATTGGAGCAAAAAAAAACAAAATATCGGTCTTATAAGTCCGAAAAATACTGGTACTGTAATAGCCAAAATTATCATCAAAAAGAGACCACTTCCATAATATTTCTCTTCTACACACACATGTTATATTTTGCACATCTTTGTCAAGCTCAGGTTTTTTTCTTTCCTATATGCAGTATTGTACACTTAGACACATTAAAATATAAATTCCATTCATCCGACCATTTCTGTAAATGTTTTAAATCATTATGGATTATATTATGTTCTGATGTCTTATTATACACTAGTTAGGTATTGTTCAGCAAACATTTTACATGTACTTGGAATATAATGGTAAATCATTTATGAAGATGGTAAAAAAAAAAAAAAAATGGCCCGAGGATACTGCCCTGAGGAATACCACTAATTTTGCATCAGTGTTTGTAGAGTATGTTGAGCCTCACACGTACTTGGCCAATTGAGATGTAGAGTGGTCTTGAATGGGGGAAAAAACAGTTGCGGATCCAGTCAAAATCCTATGTTAGTAAATGACGATTTTGCATTTATTTAATAACGCAATGGCCTGTCATTGATATTATGCCAAAGGAAACAACATTCCTGGCAACTTATCTTGCTGAAATGGTTTTGTCAGATGTTACTACATCGATATCAGTCTGCCAGCATGGCCCAACTATTGATACAGACAAGACTAATTTTGCATCAAAACTCTAGTGACAAGGTGAAGGTCACAGTGACTTTCCCAAAAGAGTAACATA
This sequence comes from Phymorhynchus buccinoides, assembly GCA_017654935.2. Classification (NCBI taxonomy): domain Eukaryota; kingdom Metazoa; phylum Mollusca; class Gastropoda; order Neogastropoda; family Raphitomidae; genus Phymorhynchus; species Phymorhynchus buccinoides. The sequence goes on from JAGGCT020004072.1 coordinate 932,299, forward strand.
ACCAATGTTTGAACCACATATTCTACAGACTTCACTTACCTACACATGACTTGCTTTATTTTCTTATGTTTTTATATTTTTAGATGGAGAATTTTTTCTGGCTGCTATGCCTTCACAAAAAGCTCAAAAGCACAGCTCCGCTAGCAAAGTGACCTTTAAAACTGGCGTAGATAGTTGGGACTGTGCATACAAAGAAGAAAGGTGTTCATCCTAGGAAGCAAAAGTTTGAAGTCTGTTGAAGTCCTTTGTTACTGTTTTATGGTGCCAAAACTTTTACTGATCATTCAACTCTACCATTGGATGCTTTGAATCTATCCATTTTACCTTTGAAATAGTAGTGAATTTGCAATTTTTCCAAATTGTGGTAATTGGAAATACGTTGATAAGGCTTGCCATGTTGTGAATCTGCGATCATTTGCTTAAAATGCAAGGTCTAAAGGGAAACCATTGTGGCATTTTACGATTGGGGGCACGGTTTAGGCACTGGTTTAGGCACTATGAACTGGAACACATTATGGTCATACACAGATGCACACATGCATACATACACACACTCAGAGAAATCATAAACATTCAGCACTTGTTCCCCATTCCAATGTACTCGTGTTCTTACAGAACTGGGAATACAAAATTGTGAAGATGCTAAGAATCTGACAAAATGTTGTTTATCTACAAACAACTGCAAGATGTTCACATAATTGCTTATATTTGTTTTCTTTCTTTTTTTGCATTTAATTTCCAGGAGTTGGTAAGAAACTCGATGTGGCTGGCAAGAAAGCAGCAAACGCCTGCATTGCCCTATGGACCAAGTCAATCAAAAAACATATGCATTGGTGCTCCACCTCCACACCAGAGGTACCCAATCGTCCGCAAATTGTTAAAGACAAGTGGCTGTCCATCAGCAACCACATCGCTGACATCCACGATGGCCATGGTGGAACCTTTCCTAGATGCATGCACGGCCCTCTGGAACCTCGAGCCTGGATCAGAAAAGGTGACGGACACAACTGGAACAAGTCACACAGCTTACACTTGTGTTTTCTATTTACTCCCTTCCTTCTTTCTAACACACTTCAACAAAACATTTTCTGCAATAATCCACACCAGGAGACACATTCACACAAATATTTTTTTTGTTGCTGTCACATCTTTTCTGGGCCGTACAGTGGCATTGCTCCCATCCCCATTTGACTTTGGCGGGTTGCACAAAAAGAAGAGTCAATTTTCAAAATGATGGGCTACTTATGTGGCGTAAATATTATTTTGGGTGCACACACATTGTGTCTGTGCATAACAGACAGACAGTTTATTCTAGCAAAACAACTAGAGACTTGCAAAGATACCTTTGGAAAAAAGCAAAAAAACGGGAAATCTCATGGAATGGAATAAGTATGTTGACATGGGCCCATTTATTAAAAAGAAGGGGGTCAATGACGCAGGCGCACTAATAATCTGAAGCTCTGCTCCCCAGAACGTAAATTGATTCCCCATGAAAATTTGACCCAAAACAAATCATCAAAGGGCATAAACTGGATTGGTAATCGAGACTGAGGTTACCATGAGAGCAGGCATGCAAGACACAGTTTACCCTTTGTAAAAAACTTTTGCATCCTAAATAGAGCATTAAAACGGTAGATCAAGGAATATTTTTGGCTACAGTGACCTTGATCTTTGACCGTCTTTGAACTTGGTCTAAATCTCCCAATCACCTATCCAAAGGCAAAAAACCCCCAATTGAGGGTCCTATTTCCCTCCATTCAAACATAATCATGGTAAGGTACATATTTTTAGTTAATCAGATAGTCAATAAGCCAGGCAGCTAAGATGTGACAAGTTGATTTTTAAAGCTTAGAAAATACATTAAAACTATGTAGTCAAATTAATTCTTCTGAGCAGTTTGTGTAATTTTTAAAATGTATACAACAGGGACACGGCAGCATCGAACACTGGAGGGCATCATCTGCAACAATTACCTGTTACGGGACATTGGGATGATGTCTCCAGATGCGCAGACAGCAACTCTAGAGTCATTCCATGCTGTTGTGTGCCACTTTTGCCCCAAAACTAAACCACTTCACTTACCAAGTGATGGAGAGCAAGTATGATTATGAAATTATTATATTTTTGGGATCATTAGGCACTGCTGTATATAAGGCGAATAGGGCCAATTTAAAGAAAAAATCTGGAAAAAAAGTAAAAGGCACCCTCGTTTATAAAGTAATGCACACCCTCGGCAAGAAAGGCGCCAAACTTTGAAGCCCGTACACGTCCTGTAAACCTCTTGGCAAAACGCTACCGGACCACCATTATTGCTGTCTTAAAAACGATAGTTGGCTCATCCTTCTCAAATAATCAAACTTCCGTTTTTGCGACTTCCTGTTTCTGCATTGCACTTTTCTATCACGAAAACTGGTAGAATTATTGCATTTATAAGCTCTACAACGATGCTTTTTACATCCCAATGAAGGGTTATGGCATCTGTTTGGACGGTATCTCGGATAATAATAGGGATTTTTGAACATATTAACTTGAGTACTCCTCGTATCGGTGACTCGTTACCACTTACGATGTTGTGACTCACAGTAGACTGTAATGAACACAGCAATCGTTGCCTCTCTTATCACAATTTTGTTAACTAATAGGGCGCCCTCGTTTATTAGGCGCATAGGTCGAAATTGGAGAAAAAAATATTGCCTTTATAGTCAGAAAATTACAGTGCTTATTTCTTAATCTATTAAACCTTTTAGGTCATTGGCAGGAAAGTCAGTGTAAAAATCAAAAGCACTTTTTTGGCCACAATGGATTACCTAAAAATGGGGCAAAGTTCTTTATGTTCAAAAGGAAATAATTGTATACATAAAAGAGGGAGGGGGGGGAAGGAACAGGCCCAATAAAAAAAAAAATCAAAAACATTTTACTTGCTTTGATTGCTTGAAAACAAAAAACCATTGCCACATGGAAATGTGTTAAGTGGTTGGTTTGTATTTTCTGTTGTTTCTTAACCATTGATTACTACATAGCACAGTTACCCTGTTTAAGATCGTTTTAAAAAATCTTTTATAAAATACAAACAATAATTAACAACAAACAACAAAAACATGGAAATCCTTCACAAAACAAGGGGAAAACTTTGGCTGAGTTGGAGGGTAGGGGCAGGGGTTGGAAAGGTACAAGAATAATCTTTGTCATTCATAAAAAAACCCTTACTACTCAGCCATGTTTTCAATCGGGACAAAAAAACAACCATGGAATTCATCATTCTGGACAATTAATTCTCATCCTCAGAAAACTTTAATTAATGCTGCTATAAAAAAAAAAAAAAAAGAAGGCTAAAAACAATTTTGGCCCCACTTCCAAAAAAAAAACCAAGAAAGGGCCAATAACATGTTTTTTCATACTCCTCCAAAAAATACTGTTTGAAACATCAAAAACCAACCATGTTTTTTTCAAATATTTTCTGGGAAGATTAAGCGATTCTAAAAACATTTAAAAAGCCAATTGTTACAGTCGTTGGAGCAAACAAGAATTGATGCAAAGGGGGCAATAGTGTTTTGGGCGCATATTTTCTACAATTATTATTTAATATTATTAATTTTATTTTTTAAGGAGATCAGAGTTTATAATGGTTATCCTAATTGTTGGGCCACAAGGCGGTGAGGAACAAAAACAAAGCACAACAAGTGCATAGTCCTCCCATTTCCCACATAAGTGGGCCCATAGGGGAATTAACAAAGGGAATGAGCACCTAGGGGGCCTATTTTGTAATTTGGGGAAACATTTTCTTTTTTATTATTTAGCTGTTCTCTCTCTCTTCTCTTTCTCTCTTCCTCTCTCTCTCTCTTCTCTGCGTCTTGGGTCTTCTTCTTGTATGTCTCTGTGGCTTTTCTTCTTTGCTGGCGGGTTTGGTCAATGTTCTTGTTGTCTGCTGGCTGGCTGGGCCCTCTAGGCCTACTCGTTGCAGAGTTGGCACTTTCTTCCGTTAACTTCGCTGAGGTGGGGCATTACTGCAGTCCTACAGTCGGAGTTCCGTATCGCTCATACAGCAATAACGTCTGTGGTCTGCCGCTATTCTGCTTTCTGTCTGTCTAGGCTTCACACTGGCTGAACGTTACACTGCAGGCTGTGGTAGGCCACACGGCGTAGGCCGCGTGTAGAAAACCGAAGACTGAGTCCAAAATGGATCGCCCTTTCAATTTTCACTTTCACACCATCTGCCCTATTTGTGCTCATTCCTCAATTAATGGTTGTCTATCGCTCATCTCTCTGTGTTTTGGGCCCCATAGCACATATATATCCCCCCTCCCTCCCCCCAATTCCCCTCACCCCCATCCATCCCCCCCCCCCCCCCATACTCGTAACCCCCCCTCCCTCCCATTCGTCTTAAGGCCAGGCCCCATCCGCATATCGTGATGACATACATGACATGTCAGTTCTTAAGTCATACTTCTCTCTCTCTTTCTCTCCTCCAGTTATGTATTCGGATAATTCGGTATCAACTATTTGGTTATTCAAAAAAAACAACATTTTATTTTCTTGTGTTTAGTCCGCCCGGAGATTTTCGCTCATCTTACAAGCTCTGCCCGTTGAATGGGCCATTCATAGTTATGATTTAGGTTCTGTGCGCCCATAGAAACGGACATATTTGTATTTGGATATGGGCCCTAAAAAAACTTTTGGCCAATTAAGCAGTTAAACAAAGGTTTAACGTTCTCTCCTTGACCAGTGGATTCTGAAGCCATCCAGGTTTGTGTTTAACTCCATAATAAAAGCAAAAAGTTTGGTTTCAGTTTATTTTTCCAATGTTGGAGCTAATGTAAATGTGTCATGTTACACATGAGTAGCTTAAAAACTGGGGAGTTCCAGGTTTTGAATGTTTTTAAGACAAGCAATTGATAACAAGGCAATGGATCTATAAAAGTCTAATTTTATTTGTACGGCACTTAGCACTTAGCCCCCATTTTTGGGTTTAATAAAAAGATTGTTAGGTTGCGAGTTCGATATGTGTGGGACAGAATTTAAAGGATGCGAGGGATGTCTTAGGTCATTAGTTTATCGCGATACAGATAATTCGAGTGTTCAGTTGAGGTAAGAGTACCATCCTTTAAAATCAAATGTTCCAATTTTTTACGTGTGGGACCAGGAAATGGAATCAGCTCATAACAATATTGTCGTGGTTGTTTAAGGTTGTCAAATATGGGTTTTTAATTTGTTTTTATTTGCTAAGTTTACGTGTAGCGGTTCCCCTTCACCTGTTTATTTAGTTTCTGGACTAGGGAATTTATTTTTGTTTAGGTTTTGTTTCCACCTAGGCTTGTTGATCTTTTCCAAGTCAAGGTAGGAACGCTGCTTACCAGAGTGATTTGTGGGTGTTGGTTGTGTGACTACAGGGCTGACACGGATGCTTCTTGCCCTCTGCCCCATTGCATTTTCAAATGCCTAATGCAGGGCGCAGCAGAACATGCGCCTGGGGCATTACCGAGGCACAGATGTAGTGAGTGACCTTACAGTGGAAGAAGGCCATCTGCAGACACATAAAGGAGCTTGCACAAAAGGACGAGGCTGCGAGTCCGAGCTCCAAAAAACCAGTTGAAAAGGAGGAACAAAACTAAGAAGGGCAAGGAAGTCATGAATTATATTTAATAAAGAAAGATTAGCGCGTTTTTATTACCTGTCTCTCAACTGTTACTTTTTCCATCCCTTTTTAAAAAACTTCATGTTTCCTTTTTATGTATGGTAAAAGGTAATATGAATATTTAATAAAAGCGAGTGAATATAAAAAATAAAAACCATGACAATATAATTATGCACACCCCTTGTCAGCGGTTTTTTTCTGTGTCATTCCCCTTGTCTGTTTCCTCTGAAACTCGGTTATATTTCCTTCCTTTTCATTTTTCCTCTGTCTGTTTTAAGAACTATTTCCCAGGAATGCGGAGCGATTAACTTGTGAGTAGGTGCCGGTTGTGGGGGCATATACGCTAATCAAGTAGGAGATATTTGTTTGGGTGGAAAAAAAGGAAAGGCAGTCAGTATGAAATAGTTTGCCCCAACCTGTCTGGCCCAGTTCCTGCTCTGGAATCTGTCATAGCAACACCCTCCTCCTTCTGGGACTGCTGCCACTTTTTCATTTTTTTATCAGCTACGTATTTTTTTCTGGACTGAATTGGAGACCAATTTTTCCGAGGACTTATTTTTAAAAAAAAATTCATTCTCGATTTAATTTTCTACACTTTGAGCTACCTTAACAAACAAAATTCAAGGGAATAGGAGTATTTGGCTTGCCAGGTGGCAAGCAGGAAAAGAACAAACGTGGGAAAAAGTGGAAATTAAAACTAGGAACCACACATAAACAGCAGCATAACGGATGTACAATTGCTCACACCATTATGGCCTGAGATTAAGGAGATGTTAAAGAATTTGAATGGTGCTAAGTAAAAAGTATTTCCGATTACCTTTCAATAAAGCCAATGTTTGGAAATAATTAAACTGTGTTCTTTTCTTTTGTTCTTAAATTGTTGTAATCACGTAGCGCACTTATTTGCCAGTAGCGGCCTATTGTGCATATTGACGCTATAGGAAATACATATAAGATAGCGGGTAGCCTATTGTGCATATGAGCTAGTAGAAATACAATAGTAAGGTGTGTTGAAGAGTACATAAACGATCTGATTTTTAAGCCAGAGATTTGAAACATGCTTGACGGCAGAGTTTACCCAAGCTACCAAAGAGGGGGCAAGGGGGGGGGGAACGTTGCCATCAGGGGACTAACCGGGGAGGCTGTGCGCATAGCCACAGCCCTTAGAGCGACGGACCAGCACCCACCTGGGGGGTTGACAAAGGGCCAGAGCTCTCTTCACTTGGTTGCCACAACTACACCAGGCCACGAATTCACAAAGGATAGCTTGGCTGAACGAGGTGAAGCCTCTACAACAGTTGCATTTATTTTCAACTAGCTTGATTTACGCATTACGTATAATGGTGTTGGATAACAAGCTTTGCCTATCATGTCAACCAAAAATCATTCTTCTCAACTTGGTCTGAGGGAATTACTTGTATATTAATTCGGGGAACAAAACCAAGGGAGCACAAGCCCACAGTATTGGCATCTAGGCATCAACAAAAAACAACTTTTCAGAGACATGAAACTAAATATCAAAGTTTCACTCCTTTCAGGTCGAGTATTTCGTATCCGGGGCATTTTCTTGGGAATCTGTGGGAAGTATATATTCAGGCAAAAAAAAAAAAAAACCTGGGACATTTTGAAAAGGATGGTTTTAAAAAAAAAAACAATGTATACAAAATATTGAATCGTTTGTTTCCAATCTGTACATTCTTAAAAAAACATGGGGAAAACCCCAAAAAATTGACAACTTACTCAGAAAAAGGGGGGGGGGGGGGGGGAATATTACACAAGGAGGTTGCAAAAAGACAAACTTCTATGATTGTGTTGTAGGGGCCCATTGGTGAGGATCTACACAAGGTTTACAAAAGTGGCTGGTATTAAAAAACTTTTGTTCTTTTGAAAACACCTTTGCTGTGTTATAGAATTTTGTTGTTTGAAATTGAAAAAATGCAGGTTTCATTATTATAAAAAACTGATATTAATAAAGGACCGGAACAAGAGGTAATAAAAGATAATTTCAAAATAGTGAACGTGAATTAATGTTACGAACTGTAACGTTCTAGCTGCTAGATTTTCCACAACAAAAGACACCAAAGTTACTAGCCTATGTCAATTCTTCGAATAATGATAAGTCGATACATGTATAATGAAAAACAAAGGCGTTTTCTTAAAAGATATAATACATAATATATGGTGTTTGTTGAGCGTTTTTTTGTGCTTGAGTTTTTTTGTGCTACACGGTTCTCATCAGCACTGAAAAGTTTTAACATTAATGAGGGAAACATTAGACCTGAAAAATGTTTTATTACTTGATGGATGATTCAGGGGGGCCATGCTTAAAAACGTTATTAATATTTTTGTTCCATTTTTAAAAATTTTTTTTTCCCAATGCCTGTTATGAAGGCAATTGATATCTAAGTTTGTCAAAAAGTCTGCCCTTCCGCCCACACAAAAACACAAAATGGGTTGAGTGAGGGCACTTTGCTTGCGTTTTGGCCAGGGGCAGAAAATTTGCTCTAGAAAAATGAAGCTAGCCATGGAGGGGATCACAACAGGAGATCAGAGTATGGTGTTGACATTTAAACCTTTCAATGCCCAAATGTTGGCATTTATTTGGCACCCAAACCAAAATGGGTTTCGATTACCCATAGGGTCAACTAAAAAAGGAGGCACTCAAACCGATGGGCCTTGTTCATCCAAGGACACCTATTGTTTGCTTAATTTTGGGAAGGGTTATAGCGATAAGTACTAAGTTGTTATACATGTTCCCACGAAAAATTCCCAAAATTAACCATTTGTACTGGCAGAGTTAAGTTTTTATTTCTTCACTCCTCATTCAGGTTTAAATGATGGTTGTGTGTGATTACAAAAAACATGTTCGTGCGTGGGCGGGTTGTAAAGGGTTTCTTTAAAATTTAACCACATGCTGAAAAAAAAAAGGGTTTGGGTTGGGGTGGGTATGTGGGTCATATAAATAGCATTTTGGGTATCGTTGTGGGAACTCTTGTAGGACGCCGAGTTTTGGTGTGCCCTCTTTTGGACTAAAGTAAATAAAAGTTTCCTGAAGACTTTGCGGTCTTGCCTGTCTTCATTGGGGTATGGGCGTGATTGATGAGTCAGTACTCTTCTGTGGGGAAACGGATGTTCGATGATGACGTAGAGTCTGGGGTCCTCGTCCTGTCTGTCTGGGGGATGAGTTGATGATGAGTTAGACTGGGTCATCCTTCCGTCTCTCGGGTGAGGGCAATGCAGTGATCCGTGTGATGAGAGTTAGAGCTGGGTTCCTCCTTGTCTTATGGGGGATGAGTTCGATGATGAGATAGAATGGGTCCCGGTGCTGTCTTCTGGGGTGGAAATGAGTCGTGTTGTGATGAGGTAGGAAACTTGGTCCGGCCCTCCGAGTTTGCTGGAGGGATGTAGTGATGATGAGTAGAATGGGTCCCCTCCTGTCTTCTGGGGGAGGAGTAGTGAGTGTGATGATGAGTAGGGAGTTGGGTCTTCCTTGTTATTGTCCTGGGGGGGATGGACGTATGATGATGAGTAGACTGGTCTCTTCATCCTTCTCTGCTGGATGAGTTACGCACATAATAGAGGTGACTTATCAAAAATTGTGCCATGCATGTTTTTTTTTTTTTTTTCTTGGCTTGCATATGATTCCCCAAATACAGCCACATTCTTTTGCACCGGTATCTAGTCATAAAATAATTCGCGTCAGGGACGACACAACTTTTAATGTGTCTAACCCAAACACTAATCATGAAACCCAGGACAGTTGTTCAATCATTCTTGTTACTAATGTAGAAATTGAACAAATTTTTAATAGGTAGAATATGTGTATGTGCAGTTGAGTGTATCGCACTGGGACCATGACGTCTGAAAGAGGAGAAGTGTACAGGTAGGAGAACAAAATAAGAACATTCTGTGGTCCCAGGACTGAGATCCCTGTGGCACATGCCATAGGAAACAGGAGTGGGCTGAGGGCAGAGTGGTCTTGTCTGTGTATGACCGGAAACAATCTGGGTATTTATGGGTTATAAAGATAGAGAGGTGAAACCAGCTGTGGAGTGAATCGTTGCTTACCACTGGATGGTGCGGTGAGTAGACAGCGATTTCAAACGAGAAAGAATAGATGGTAATAGTGGTGGTCAATGGTAGTTTTAACACTGCCTAATAAGCGTCCAAAAGAGTCAAGGAACTGTAGAGTGTTCGCTACACGTTCATATCCAAGAGGTAGATAAGTAAGAAAATCATATAACAACCTTTAGCTCTAAAGCCAGTGTTTCAGTGCTGCTTCTAGTTACCACTGTGGCCTGGTCTGTAAGCTGACTGAAAAGGATTGAATAAATAATTAGAATTGAGATGGCCAGAAAGCTGTGTGAGAACAATCTTTTCCATGATCTTTGACAAACAAGATAGATTTGAGACAGGTCTGAAACTTTATTAAGTCATTGTGGTCTAGTGAGGGCTTTTTAAGTAGAGGTTTGACAATGGCAGTTTTTTAGACATTAGGAAAGAGACCAGAAGTCAGAGAATCATTGATTATTTTGGTTAGTACAGGTAACAGGTAAATATATATGGGGAATACAACATTCTCAAAACCTTCATCAGCTGAGACCGCGGGGGAGGGAATGGGGAGTCACGGTCGACATTTTTGTGGTTGCTGCAGTGCAGGACTTATTCAAAATCTTTAACCCATCTTCTTCGCGTCGGATCAGAGAGAGGAACGTGAACGATCTTAGTGATCTGACTGCCAGTGACTAAGTGTTTTTGCCTAGTGGTTGAGAATTCTGTAAGCAATGCTCTAATCAAGTTCCATTTTTCATTTTGATTGTTTCAGACTTTCTTGCCCATAAAAGAAATCATGATAAATATGTTAGGCAGAGTGGATAGAGAGGATATGGATGTAGTGGGCGAGTTGGGAAGATTTTGTGCGCGCAGACAGGCTTCCTGTTAGTAATATGATATAGAGTTCTTTGGCCTGTAGAGATCTTGCTATGCCTAGTGTAAAAAAGAGTTCTCGCTTAGCTTTGACAACAAGAGTCTTAGCTTTACAAAGAAGAAATAGAAACAAATGGTTTTCTTGTAGCTTTAGTATGATGGATTTGTTGTGACGTGGATTTGTTTGAGAACAGTCAGTCCACCCTTTCCCTGCTCCTTTTCTGCCGCTAGTTCTCTCCTACACTGGTTGCCTGTTCAGGACGTCCTTTGTGCGCGCTCTCCTGTCTTTTGCTGTGTCCAGAAAGCTCGTCACATCAGAAAGCTGTGTTGTGCTCACTTTGTTCCGAACCAGGGACTGGTGGCCTTTAAAAATCGGATTGACAAAATATACTTTTTCTACAAATTTGGATGTATATAAAAAACAAAGCTAAGTGTTAGTATACACTCAATGCCAAAAATAAATCCACGAGCAAATTAAAAATATTCAAAAAACAATTGATAATTGATTCAAAAATCACCACTAATGAGGGCAAAAGGCTTATACTTATAGCCTATAGCCTTATGTGATGTGATGTGATGAGTGATGACGCATAGACTGGGTCTTCCTGGGGTTGAGTGATGACGAGTAGACTGGGGATGATTGATGATGAATAGACTGGGTCTTCCTGTCTTCCTGGGGATGAGTGATGATGAATAGACTGGGTCTTCCTCGGAATGAGTAGACTGAGGTCTTCCTGGGGATGAGTGATGATGATTAGACTGGGTCTTCATCTTCCTGGGGGTGAGTGATGATGAGTAGACTGGGTCTTCCTGTGGATGAGTGATGACGAGTAGACTGGGTCCTCATGTCTTCTGGGGGATGAGTGATGATGAGTAGACTGGGTCTTCCTGGGAATGAGTAGACTAGGTCTTCCTGGGGATGAAGTGAGTGATTAAGACTGGTCGTCATCTCCTGGGGGGATTGATGATGAGTAGACTGGGTCTTCCTGTGGATGAGTGATGATGAGTAGACTAGGTCTTCCTGTGGATGAGTGATGATGAGTAGACTGGGGATGAGTGATGAGTAGACTGGGGATGAGTGATGATGATTAGACTGGGTCTTCCTGTGGATGAGTGATGATGAGTAGACTGGGTCTTCCTGTCTTCCTGGGGATGAGTGATGACGAGGTAGACATGGAGTGGATCTGGACACAGTACACAGTTGATCTGGCTCTGGTGATGATTTGCATTGGTTGGTTCAGGTCGATCCGTTGTTGAGGAATGAAGATCCTCTGTTGTTAGCAAGGATTGTCACCGGTGAGCACTGAAAGTATTTCTAAGTTGTTTTTCTTCTTCTTCCATTACGAATGTCCACATGCCGTTTATCGGCAATTATTGACATACAGAAGAAGAAGAATAAAAATTGAAGCATACCACTGGAATCACTGGTTTCAATATTGTTTGGTGCCTACTTGGTGGGTATGTATTAGCAATAAACATGCTTCTGAAACCCCCCCGTGGGATACCGGGGTCTTTTGCTATAAATATTCTCCCACCTTTTGGACGCTGTGCTTTTAACTTCTTTCTATATGTCAACTACTATTTGAATCTGCCTTTTTCCCTTTGCTTAGTCATCTACTGTCTTTCTGCCTTACCGGCTCCATTCTCCTTCTTTTTTCACAAAAGCTTAAAAAACATTTTCTCCAGCAAGGCACACTTGCTGGACTATTCTCTTCAGGCGCATAACAGCAGCATAAATGCTTCTGCACTCATAATGAAGGAAAACTGTCTAAGCGATTGACAAGAGAAAAGAAAACAACTTTTTTGAAAAGCCAATTTGTTAGTATTATTTGCGTCATTTTTATTTGAATTACACACCATTTGAATTTGATAAAATTGTGCTTTGCCAATTTATCATACATTTTTCAAATGTGACATGAATAATAACATATGGAATAAACACCATGTTTGTAATTTTAAAAAGTATTCAAACCATTTTATTGCTTTTTTTGGGCTATCTGCCAACATCAAACAGTAAATGAAATGTAGGAATATACTGTTTACACCCCAAATAGGGGATATTGCGTTTGTAGATCAACCATAGCTTCAATAATAAAATTATACGTTTTTCAATTGAGAGCCAAACGTAAATGTTATTTCTTGAGCTAAATGAAGATAAATTGAATTCAAAAGGTAACGTAATTGACAGAGGAGACAGACATCAATGGGTGCAACATTCAAAAAAATAGTTGTAAAACTTGAAAAATGTGTTGGCCAAGGTTTCTTGCAAGCATAGACATCTGATGAAAATGGTCTTGGATTTGTCTAAACCAAATGCCCATATGTGCTTTCCAAGGTCGAGAGACGTAAAAATCCAATTACTGTACTATTGTAAACATGGGTTTCATAGATATGAAGGGGACTTCACAAAATGTGCTCTGTGGAGAGTGTATGTCATTTAGGAGGTTGAAAGTTGCCCAAAGCTGGATTTTCGGAATTTCAGCTTGAATCATTGTAACGATAGTACGATGATATAGGGACACAGGAAAAACCATAATCCTCCAGAAAACATCAGGAGGCTGTTTAGATCATGAAGAAGCATTGCCTTGAATGTCTTCTTGCAACTGGCCCATAAAGCTGTTAACTGTGTAAAGGTGTTCGTTATTTCGACTAACACACCCACTGATTTTATTCAAATTATTGCCTTCTGGTAATAACGTGACACTTTAAAATGATTTCTTTCTTTTGATTTACAGCCAAAAAAGGAATTTTTATTATTTTCAATGAAATAAAGTCATGGTCTGTTTATTAAACCCATGGGACATTGCAAAGTCAATATGCCCTCTTTTGGTGATAAGTGTATATGTTTAATTTCGCATTATCGTTATTCATTGTAAAAAAGATACATAACATAAGTAAGTTACCATATTTGTGATATGGTTACAGATTTTGGCCAAATGTAGATTTTGATCAACTACCACCCCCCCCCCCCCCCCCATTTACACCCCAACCCACACCAAAGTGACGGGTCTCAATCTTTGAAGTTGGTTCTTTTCTTTTCATGACAAATACCTAAGCTGATTAAAAAACCTATCCTTTCTCTGGGAACAGCAGAATGTTGCTTAACACCGCTATGAAAGTTTCCATGTAAACATTTCATGGGAAATTTAATTGAAACTTTTTCACAATTTTATTTGATCACTCAAACTTGGATGCATGCATGAAAAACCCAAGTTATGCATAGTATTAACAGAAAGCATAAATGTTATACAAAGTGTACTCTCAGCCTACCAACCTTGCAAAGAATGAACTTATGAAGCAAACTTCTCACTTCCCACGTGAAGGTGAAAAGGGGAGGTGTTAAATTTGAATACGAAGTTTAAAAGAGGGTAAACGGGATAAGCGCATGCTTCGTTACACCAGCCACTAGAGGGGAAAAAGCAAAAGTAAGTATAAATTTTAAAAATAAAATAAAATATAAAAAGCATTAGAATAGAAAAATAACACCAGGGCATGTTCACAGTAAATTGAATAACATGAAACAAAATTCAGTTCAAATGAACAGCTACATTCACGTACTCGCGCAGCGCACACCAACACACACAAACACCCCAAAACGTATTCCCCACAAACCATGCAAACATGCATCATACTCTCCTTGTGGTGTGTGCGAACACACAGGTGAAATATGCGCATGCAATAACAGAACACTACATAAGCATACGGTATAGAGAACATTATATTGATTTTAAAAAACAGCTATTTCAAGGAATTTATAAACTTCTTCTTCTGCGCCATGATATTTTAATTTTTGGGTGTCCCTTGCATCTCAACTGACAAAGAAGGCGGTAACTATTTTTTTGAGTGTGCATGCGTGATTCAGTGAAGGAAACGGTGACATAAGCTCTAAAAGCAGACACACAGGGCAGGGGTACTTGGCAGTGAAGTCTTTGCTTTGGTGGAGTGCAGAGTGATGTACTGGGCGAATGTATTCGCCCCGGTGTATCTACGAGGTGTTTTTGAATGTTATTTTAAAGGAGAGACACTTATTAGGTTTGTACTGCTATTTTCCAATTCATTCCATAGTGGGCTACCGGAGATGGAAGGGATGTCATAAACAGGTTTGTTCTGGGCACGGAATATAATGATACTTTTGTTACGAATGTTAGTAATAGGAAATCGTTGCATAGATATGCGGTGTCAGTTATACATAATTTTGATACATGAAAATAACTTGTTGAGGTTAAAAACTTAGTATTGAGGGTGAATGCCTTAGAAGATTCTTTAAATGACTATTTTTGAAGTGAGAAGGTTTTAAGAAGAAAGTATGGCAACTGAGACAGTGAATGAGTTCACAATGATCACCACCTGTAAGGTAGGTGCAAATGGTGGGAGTAAACACCATTAAAAAAAAAAAAAAAACACAAATATCAGCTTAGTCAGCGGCAGATTAAAAACTCTTCGTATATCGTGCTTTTACTTACCATTATCCAAACGCATACTGAGCCAGCATGTCTCTCGAGGGATACTTGGCCTGATTGCCGTGAACAAGCCATGCTGGCAGAGGGATCCTGTTGCCCTTGCCCAGTGTCGACGCCAGATCCAACGCACAAAGTTGAAGTAGGCAACATGCCTGTAGGTTCTGAAATTGAATACCATGTAACCAGTACATTATGATTAAAAAACATTTGCTGTCCGGATACGGGAAATGAAGGATCATGGTGTAAATTATAATTACTAACCATTAATTACCAGCAAAACTCAGTTGAAGTAAAGGGGAGTTGATATGAAGAGGTAGTTGTTTGTTTGCTTATATCCGAAAACTCAGATATGTTTCTGATATAAGAAGACATTTTGAAGTTTCTTCTATAACCGAGTTGAAGGAAAACGTGGTAAAAATAAAGAGAAAAAAAGGAAATTAAGACCAAACAAAACATAAAACGAAGGAAAATGCTTGTAAATGTACATTTGAGTGCATTTAAAAAGGAAAGGAAAGGAAGAAAAGATAAAAAAAAAGAACGAACAGAAAATTCCAAACAAAAAGAAAGCAGAAGGTTCGTGAGTTGCATGATGAGCAAGCAAGATAGCAGAGAGCAGATGAAGATGGGTGTGTGTGGAGTAACATCGTGTTAAATGTAAATTTCTCTTCATGTTTTAATTAATACTTTTAATTTCAATTTTTTTTTTTTGTGTTTATGTGCCAGGTCGCACATTATTTATAACACCCAAAAACTCTTGTAAAAGTAGTTCCCATTTTGGAAAAGGTGGGGAAGGAGTGTGGATGGGAAAACAAAATGAAGTAAATTATTCTTACTTGTGTGGTCTCTATGCTCATAATCGTTCTTTCATTGTACTCCTGGCCAGTCTCTTCAAGAGGGGGAAACGTTGATTCAATGCTGTGTCTCGAAGAACAGAAGAAAAATACAGTATTTTCATTAAAGGATAGTATCTGTATGACATAACTTCAGGTGAGGAAAATGCCAAATATGTTAGTGTCTGAAGTAACATGATTCAATAAACTATGGCATAAAAATACTGTAGGGTTTTACACTTCCAAGTAAGGGACTTGAGCAGAAGAAGAAGTGTAAATTTGTGAGACACATCAGCAGCAAGTAACACAACTTCATAAAAAATTAAATTCACTTCACAAAGTAACATCACACCACAAGTATAAGATAATTTTGCAAAGAATGTCAATAAATTATAAACAGTATCCAAAATATCTTTTTTGTAAAGGCATTTCAATTTCTAATTTTGCTGGCTTCCAATTATAATTTTGTATTTCAAGTAAATTGAGTTCCTTACTTTAAAAAAAATTAAGAAAATTACCTTGATAGGCAGTTGCTGAAAACTCCGTCATGCTGGTGATGCAAAGTTGGCCATCCTCCATTTGCTACAACTTTGCATAATATGACAGCAGTCCT
>JAGGCT020004072.1:949259-980826 GCA_017654935.2 Phymorhynchus buccinoides
TCGAGTGTCCATTGTATACTGTTTTTCCTGTCATCTCAGGTCGATCTCAGTCTCATTGTACTGTGTTTTCTGTCATCATCAGGGTCATCTCGTGTCATTGATACTTTGTTTTCCTATGCATCTCAGTGTCCTCAGTGTCAATGTGATACTGTGTGTTTCACTGTCATCTCGTGTCATCTCAGCTTCGATTGATTACTGTGGGGGGCGGGTTGTTTTTCCTGTCATCTCAGTGTCATTGATATTGTGTTTTTCTGTCACCATCAGGGTCGTCTCAGTGTCATTGACACTGTGTTTTCCTGTCTCAGTGTCATCTCACTGTCATTAATCTGTGTTTTCCTATCATCTCGGGGTCATCTGTTGTGTGTGTCATGATACTGGGTTTTCTTATCATCTCAGGGTCATCCAGTGTCATTGATACTGTGTTTTCCTGTCACTCTCAGGTCGTGCTCAGTGTCATTGGATACTGTGTTTTTCTATCATCTCAGCGGTCATCTCAGTGTCATTGATACTGTGTTTTTCCCTTTCATCTCAGTGTCACTCAGTGTCATGATACTGTGTTTGTGTGTGTCTGTCACCTCAGTTCATCTCAGTGTCATGATACATGTGTTTTCCTGTCATCTCAGGTCATCCTAAGTCATTGATACTGTGTTTTCCTGTCACCTCAGGGTCATCTCTAGTGTCATTGATACTGTGTTTTTCCTGTCATCTCAGTGTCATTGATACTGTGTTTTCCTTTCATCCTCAGTGTCTTGATACTGTGGTTTTCCTGTCACTCTCAGGGTCATCTCAGTGTCATTGTGATACTGTGTGTTTTCCTGTCATCTCAGTGTCATTGATTGCGTGGTGTTTTTCCTTGTAATCTCAGTGTCATCTCATGTCATTGTACTGTTTTTCCTGTCATGCTCAGTGTCATTGAAACTGTGTTTTCTGTCTCTCAGTGTCATCTCAGGTCATTGTGATACTGTGTTTTCACTGCATCTCAGGGTCATCTCAGTGTCAATTGATCGTGTTTTTTCCTGTCACTCAGTGTCATTGTCATGTGTTTTCCTGTCATCTCAGTGTCATCTCAGTGTCCTTGATACTGTGTTTTCCTTTCATCTCATTGTCATCTCAGTGTCGTGTGATACTGTGGTTTACTGTCAATCTCTCGGGGTCATCTCATTGTCATTGTCCTGTGTTTTTCTTATCAGCTCAGGTCATCTCAGTGTACATTGAACTGTGTTTTCCTGTCATCTCAGGGACATCCAGTGTCATTGATAGTGGTGTTTTCCGGTCATGTCGGGGTCTATCTCAGAGTCTTGATACTTGGTTTCCTATCATCTCGGGTCATCTCAGTGTCCGTTGATACTGTGTTTTCCTGTCATCGTCAGGTCTGATCTCAGTGTCCTGATACTGTGTTTTTCCTGTCATCTCAGGGTCATCTCAGTGTTTGATACTGTGTTTTCCTATCATCTCAGTAATCTCATGTTCATTGATACTGTGTGTTTAACTGTCACCTCGGGTCATGCTCAGATGGCATTTGTACTGTGTTTTTCCTATCATCTCAGGTCATCTCAGTGTCATTGAATAACTGTGTTTTTCTTATCACCTCAGGGTCATCTCATGTCCATTGATACTGGTTTGTTCCTGTCTTCAGTGTCATTGATCCTGTGTTTTCCCTGTGCTCATTCAGTGCATATGATAACTGTGTTTTCCTAGTCATCTCAGGTCTCTCAGTAGTCATTGATACTGTGTTTCCTGTCCATCTCACTCAGGGTCATTGGTATTGGTGTTTTCCTGATCATCTCAGGGTCATCTCGTGTGTGCTGGGAGTACTGTGTTTTCCTGTCTCTCTGTCCCATTGATACACTGTGGTTTTCCTGTCATCTCAGTGTCATGATACTGTGTTTTCCTGTCATCTCAGTGTCATTGATACGTGGTGGTTTTCCTGTCATCCAGGGTCTCTCAGTGTCACTGATACTGTGTTTTCCTGGTCATCTCAGTGTCATTGTTACTTGTGTTTTCCTGCATCTCAGTGTCATTGATAAGTGGTTTTCCTATCTTCTCAGGGTCTCTCGGTGTCCTTGTGGATACTGTGTTTTCCTGTCATCTCGGTTCAGCTCAGTGGCATATGATCTGGGTTTTCTTATCATCTCAGGGTCAATCTCAGTGGTCATTGATTGCTGTGTTTTCTTATCATCTCAGGGTCATCTCGGTCATGTGTTGCTGTGTTTTCCTATCAACTCAGGGTCATACATCAGTGTGTCGTGTGATAACTGTTTTTCTTATCGCTCTCCAGTCATCTCAGTGTCATTGATACTGTGTTTCTATCATGCTCAGTGTCATCTAAGTGTCATTGTAACTGTGTTTCCGCTGTCATCTCAGTGTCATTGCTATCATGTGTTTTTCCTGTCATCTCGGGTCATCTCAGTGTCATTGATGACTGGGTGTTTTCCTGTCATCTCAGGGTCATCTCAGTTTATTGAGATTGTGTTTTTCTTATCATCTCAAGGGTGTGCATCTCAGGGTCATTGGATAACTGTGTTTTTCCTGGCATCTCAGGGTCGATCTCAGTGTCTGATACTGTGTTTTTCCTGTCATCTCAGGTCTCTTCAGTGTCATTGATACTTGTTTTTCCCTATCATCTCGGGTCCGTCTCAGTGTCCATTGATACTGTGTTTTCCTGTCATCTCAGTGTCATCTCAGTGTCCTTGATACTGTGTTTTCCTGTCTCTCATGTCATTGATATTGTGTTTTCCTGTCACCTCAGGTCATCTCAGTGTCTTGATACTGGTTTTCTCTGTCCATCTCATGTCAATCTCACTGTCATTATAATACTGTGTTTTCCTATCATCTCATGGTCATCTCAGTGTCGATTGATACTGTTTTCTTATCATCTCAGGGTCATCTCATGTCATTGAATACTTTGTTTTTCGCTGCTCCTCCTCAGGTCATCTCAGTGTGTGAATTGATACTGTGTGTGTTGTGTGTCATCTTCAGGTCATCTCAGTGTCCATTGATACTGTGTGTTTCCTGTCTGATCTCAGGGTCATCTCAGTGTCATTTGTGATACTGTGTTTTCCCTTTCTGTCAACCTCAGGGTCATCTCGTGTCATTGATACTGTGTTTTCCTGTCATCTCGTGTCATCTCAGTGTCATTGATGTCTGTGTTTTCCTGTCACCTCAGGGTCCTCTCATGTCATTGATACTGGTGTTTTCCTGTCATCTCAAGTGTCAGCTCAGTGTCAATTGGATACTGTGTTTTCCTTCTCTCTCAGTGTGTTGATACTGTGTTTATCGTGTGTCATCTCATGGGTCATCTCAGTGTCATTGAACTGTGTTTTCCTGTCTCTCAGTGTCATTTGATACTGTGTTTCCTGTCTCTCAGTGTCTCTCAGTGTATTGATGCGTGTGTGTGTGTCCTGTATCTCAGTGGCGATATGTACTGTTTTTTCCTGTCATCTCAGTGTCATCTCAGTGTCATGGCATACGGTGTTTTCCTGTCTCTCAGGGTCATCTCTCAGTGTCATTGATACTGTGTTTTCCTGTCATCCTCAGTGTCATTGATACTGTGTTTTCCTGTTCATCTCAGTGTCATCTCAAGTGTCTTTGTACTGTGTTTTCCTGTCATCTCATTGTCATCCTCGTGCACTGATACTGTGTTTTCCTGCATCTCAGGGTCATCTCAGTGGCCTGTGGATACTGTGTTTTCTTATCATCTCAGGTCTCTCAGTGTCATTGATACGTGTTTTCCTGCACTCAGGGACTCTAGTGTCTTGATACGGTTTTTTCCCTGTCATCTCAGCATCTCAGTGTCAGTTGATACTGTGTTTTCCCTATCATCTCGGGGTCATCTCAGTGTCATTGTACTGTGGTTTTCCTGTCATCTCAGTGTCATCTCAGTGTCCTGTACTGTTTTTCCTGTCAATCTCAGGGTCATCTCATTGTCATTGATACTGTGGTTTTTCCTATCATCTTCAGGGTCATCTCAGTGTCATTGATACTGTGTTTTCTGTCCACCTCAGGGTCAATCTCAGTGTCATTGATACTGTGTGTTTCCCTGTCATCTCGGGTCATCTCAGTGTCATTGATCTGTGTTTTCCTGTCATCTCAGGGTCATCTCAGTGTTCATTGATACAGTGTTTTCCTATCATCTCAGGGTCATCTCAGTGGGGTCATTGATACTGTGTTTGCCTGTCATCTCAGGGTCATCTCATTGTCATTGATCTGTGTTTTCCTATCATCCACGTCAGGTCATCTCAGTGTCATTGATACTGGTGTTTTTCCTGTCATCTCAGGTCATCTCAGTGTCATTGATACTGTTTTTCCTGTCAATCTCAGGGTCTCTTCCTTGTCATTGATACTGTGTTTTTCCTGTCACCTCAGGGTCATCTCGTGTATTGATACTGTGTTTTTCCTGTCATCTCATGTCATTGATACTACTGTGTTTTCCCTGTCATCTCAGGGTCACTCTGTCATCTCAGTGCTCATTGATACTGTGTTTTTCCTATCACCTCATGGTCGTTCAGTGTCATGATATCTGTGTTTTCCCTGTCATCTCAGGTCATCTCAGTGTCATTGATACTGTGTTTTCTTATCATCTCGGGTCATCTCAGTGTCATTGATACTGTATTTTCCTGCACCCTCATGGTCATCTCAGTGTCATTGATACTGGGTGTTTCCTCTGGTCACCAGTGTCATCTCAGTGTCATGATACTAGTGTTTTCCTGTCCCTCAGGGTCATCTCAGTGTCATGGGACTGTGTTTTCCTGTCACCTCAGGAGGAGAAAGTCTGGCCGTGCGACTACGCTGGTGCCCACCCTTTGCACTTCACCCGGGCGGCTCCCTTGCAAGGACCCCTGCAGGCCACCCTGTCCTGCTCGCACAACCTCCCGGCAGCCTGCGGCCATTGCTGGGGAGGGCGGGTGCACATAGCCCTGCAAAGTCACGTGGCAGCCCAGCCGCCCTCATGTCCCAGGCTGCGGGCACGAGTTTTGCTCTTTTGTGGCGCGTTGTCTCCCCTGCTGCAAGACACCGTGCCCCATGTCGTGCGGCCACAGCCGATGCAAGCAGCCCTGTGGAGCGCCGTGTAACCCGTGCGCGGAGGAGTGCCCCTGGAAGACCTGCGAGCACAAAAAGTGCAGCGCGCTCTGTCACGACCCGTGTTCGCCCTGCGGGAAGGCGTGTTCCAAGAAGAAGGGGGTGTCTTGTGGCACCAAGGAAGGTATGGTGGTTGTGTGACATTGTGCTGGAGAACCTTACGATAGGGATTACTGCAAAAGATTAGTTTTTGTGTGTGTGTGCTGAGAGTGTAAAAGTGTTCAGTGATTTTTTTATACATTGGTTGACTAACTACAAATTTTGAGGCTAACTATATTATCACCTCGAAAGCTTTATTTCCCCAAACACAAACAAAGGTAGAAAGTCTTGGGACAGAATTTATAAATGTTTGTTTCTTTGTTTCTGTTTTTTTAAAATGGAGTTTATAATGATACTCTTTTTCTTTTGCACTTCTTTGAGGAATAATTGTGCTGACTTTTAGCTCTTAATTGTTGCAGAAAAAGTGTATTAAATTTCAAATACCTAATTTATGACTTTTTATTTATGCAAGAAACACGTCCAGATCATTACCAGGAAAACACCCTTTACAGAGATTGCAGCACTCACTTTGCTCTGGTTTCCTAGAAATCAGACCGTCAAATCGGCGATTCCTCCTTGGGCGGAGGTGCTGGAAGTCAGATTCTTTTCAGTGAAAGAGAAGACATGTGCCTTCTCTTTTCTAATGGCTGCCTGAGTTTAGACCAAATCGTATGCACGAAATGTCCACAATACAAACCTTTTTATACAGTTTTTATACAGTTTACCAAAAGGAGTTTTCGCTCACAACAAAGGAAGTAGCTCCATTTTTTTTTTTTACTGCACTACAAAGAAGGAAAAAAAGCTTCAACCACAATGAGTGGCCTCCACCCACCCCGTCCAAAATGGCTTTCTCTCTCCGCCAAGGAGGAATCGCCGATTTGATGGTTTGATTTCTAGGAAACCAGAGCAAAATGAGTGTTCCAATCCTTGAAAAAGGCTGTCTTTCTGGTGATCTCGAACATGTGTTTCTTGCACAAAACTCATCCATCAGGGTGTCCCTTTAAAATAAAATAGACTGAATTGTTTTTTGTTACTGCTGTTTTTATATATGTGGGTGGGGGGTTTTTCGGGAAAAAAATGAACTTGTAAAGATTGCAGTGTTAATGCAATATTAGTCCATGAATTTGAGATTGTGTTTGATTTTTGCACAGTGGTCAACTATCTGCACTATAGAAATATGTTCTTTTTTGTTCAGACCCCCACCATTGCTGGGGCCAGTGTGGGGAGAAGTGTTTCTGCTTCGTGTGCGATAGGGAGGACAACTTCCGTCCGTTGGCCATCGGCGGGGTGGAGACGGAAGGAGAGAGCGTGGAGGTGGGGGCGGACACACAGCTGATCAAACTGCCTGGCTGTGGACACATCTTCAAGACAAAGGTACCGTAAAATGCGGACTATAAGCCGTTACTTTTCCCCTCAACTTTGTCCCATGCGGCTTATAGACTGATGCGGCTTATCTGTAGATTTTTTCCATTCTACATTTATCAGTATGATTAAATCTGTTTCTGGCCACATTCTTCAGCCTATCTTGAGCTTCTTTAGACTCAAAACTGGTTTTGGTAATCAATAGATTCAAGTCTCATGTTTAAAGTGTCAGAACATTAAATACTCATGTTCTGATAGAAGAATTTCTGTGTTTGTGTTGGTTTGTGCATATACAATTTTCTCTGCGGCTTATAAACTGGTGCGGCTTATATGTGAATAAATACCTAATATTTTGTCAATTTAAGGGATGCGGCTTATATACAGGTGCGTCTTATAGTCCAGTTTTTACGGTATGTGTGTGTATGTACATGCTTGCGTGCATATCAGGGGTGGATGAAGTTGTCTCGGAGGGGGTGGGAAATGGCTTGGTTGGTGCGTCTGGGGGCATACCCGCCCCGAAGCTGATGATAATTTGAATGTAAAAGACGCATTGGAGGCCTCTAGATCTCCTGGGATAATGAGATGTGAATTCATGATCTTTGTTCTACTTAACGAAAACTCTGGCTTGGAATGAATTATATGATGTACTTTAAATCAAAGTTGGGGGGGTCCAGAATCCCTGTATCCCCCCTCCCCATTATCTGCCCCTTATATGTATAGAGATAAAGGGACAGAAAGAGAGAGAGAAAGTTTGTGTGTGTGTTTGTATGTTTTCTCTATGTAATGAGAAAAGAGGGAACAAGAGAGGAGATAGATATGTTAATCATTGGAACCTCCCTTATAAGACCTTCAAAATCATCCAAAATGAGGTCTTATAAGGGAGGTAATTTTAATACTTACAAAGAAGGGCAATGTCTCAGAAAAGTAGGTCTTATATGGGAGGGAGTCTTATAATGGGAGGTCCTTATAAGGGAGGTTCCACTGTAGTGTTAACTGCTTTTGAAATTGTGTACGAATAATGCTTTTTTACAAAAATGTCATTTAAAAAAAAAGTAATTTTGTAAAAAAACCATTTTTTAAATCAAAGGTGCTGGATGTCTACATGATGAAGAAGCTGGAGAAAACACCCCCAGGGGAGCGAATCCTGTGTCCTGACGACTCTTGCAAGAAGGAGATACAGAACAGAGACTGCTGGAGATACCATCAGTTGTTCCAACAGAGGCACAACAGGCTAGTAACAATTGATAAACAAAGAAGTGAATACATGAACGAATAAATAAACATGTTAATCAGTTGATTGATATGCTGCTGAATTCAATAGGAATTGTTCGGAAACAATTAAGGGGAGTAATTTCATGGTGTGTGGGAGTGATCTGCCTAATTCAATCGGTCAAACAGGGGAAGTCACTCTACCATCAGCTCTCGTAGCCTATCGACTCGTGTGTTTGAGCAGACATACAGCACTTAGAACACCGTGCGTCATTCTAAAAAATTATGTCATTCATATTTTTACGTCACATTTTGCAAGTTTTATCAGTTTGTGGCCACTGACCACCCCTAATTTTTCTAAACAAATGTTTGCAAGTCGCTGACTCGCATCCTGCGGTTTCAAGCTTCAACACCATTGTTGCTATGGTATTTGGACCGAGTAATCGAGGTAAGCAACTCTAATTTTCACGAAGTGCTCTCCCCTAGTTTTTTTCCGAAAATCGTCTATTGCTCATCTTGTACAGTAGAGTGTCTGGGTTCATTAAAGAGCAGCAGCCGGTTTTCTGCTCACCCTCCACTGCATCTTTTACGGCTGAGGACCGCCTGCGCGCATATTCAGTAGGGCCGCCATTTTTTGTCGCCAGTGTCATCTGCTTCTACACTGTGTCCTGTGTTGAATTGACCGCCGATTCATCAATTTAAAATCTGCAAGCTAAAATTAATAAGCTTTAGTTTAGTTTAAAGTGACTGAAAGTAAGCGTTGATACCATTCATTTGCTACGAAAAGTGTTCAGAGACCCTGTTGCTAAGTTCCAAAGTTATCGAGTGATTCGAGATTCCCTCCATCCCAAATAAGGAACAAGTTCTTTCCTGTTGATCTGTGAAATCCATAGCCGAGGCGCCTTCCCAGTTCAAATCTTTCGCAAACTTTACCTCCTAGATAACATATTTCACAGTTGGTATAATGAACGTACCGTCGACTTTGTACCAACTCAACTTGTTGTCTCTTCTCCAGTTGACGGGCACTCATGAAACAATGAAATTGACAACCATGGCAACGATTGGGCGCTAGCCATAGTCTGAGTGCACAACAGCAACAAAAAATTCCATAGCGCAAGTAGATAACACTAAGATTCATATTTTTGTAGTTCTGCCTGCCCAAAGTGCCAACTTCAGGTTGTCACTGTGTAAAAAGAAATGGAGAATTCAAAGGTTGAAAACTTGAGCTTTACCATGGTTCTATTAAGTGCTTGCTTATAGGTAATCTTTCTCTCTCTGAGTCAGTCTGTTGATCTCTCTGTCTCTTTCTGTCTCTCACTCTCTCTCACTCTGTCTGTCTACCTACTTGTCAACTGTTTATGTTTGGATGCTTGTATGTATATTGTACCTATGGATGTACTCAATTATTCATTTATTCTTTTTCAGATTTCAAGAAATCAAAGTGGACGTGCAGCAGAAGACAACCATTCCACCGAGCGGTCTCCAGAAGCTGCAGCAGTCGCTGTCCATGGTGACCCATGATGCTGAGCAGCACAAGAGCTTCGCGTCCAAGTGCAACCAAGGTCAGGTGTTCAAGGACGGCATCGTCAACCTCAATATGGCGCGGGCACTGGCCAATCAGATGAGAATGGCGGCCATCTTCGACAAGTGTTGTGACGTCACAAAAGATTTCATTTTCAGGCCTCGGAGGATTTGGAGAAAAAGTAAGTTGTTGAAGTTTCAGCGGGGGGGGGGGGGGGGGTGTTGATGGTGGGGGGGAGGGGGAGGTGAAGGATGAAAGCGAAATAAATTAGAAAAGCACTCAAGGAGAGCTCCGTCAAGGTTGTTCTGATTCTGTATCAGTTGTCTACATTCTGAAAATAGGACACACTCACACACACACACACACACACACACACAAACACACACACACACACACACACTTTTCTTACGGACAAAGTTCTTGCTTTGCAAAGAAGAATGTATAAATGTGTGCTGGGTTTCTGTATTTATGCTGCTTGTTTATATCCTTTTTTTTCTTTTTGTGAACTCTATTCTTATGGGCCAGAGGCCCAACAATTAAAACACTTTGACTCGTCTGGAATCAGAACTTGTCAGCGGACTGCAGTGGGGAGACCAGTGAAAACTGAAAACCGGACTCATACGTACGTACCTTACCCATTATGGCCATATGGCCTGGGAAAGCAGAAGAAGAAGAAGAAGAAGAACATTTCGACTTTGACACTCTCTCTGTGACTGTCTCTCTCCCCTCCCCCTCTCTATCTGTGACTCCTTCACTCCCATCCCCTCTCTATGCATGGGTGCTACTCTTTCATTTCATTTTTACACTGATTTCAGTATTTTTTAATTTTACCAGAAACTGAAATTCAAGGTTTTTTAATTCACCAAAATGTTTGTTTAAAAATTGACCACAAGCGATTTGGGACGTTTTGAATTCAGTTCTATCTTTGAAGATTACAAAGGCAATGTAATAATTTTACAAGGCTTATCAAACTCTGTCTCTGTCTGTCATTTTAACTGTCTGTCTGTCTCGTTATATCTCTCTCTTAAGTTGCCCCCACTGAATCGTCCGACGGGGCTCTGCCCCTGTACCCTGCCGGGGGCCATGGGTCCCTGGACCCCTGCCTTTCAGTTTTTTTTCATTTGGGGGAGTTGCACCCATGTCTGTCTGTTTCCACAGGGCCCTGATTGCAGACCTGGAGGTGCTACAGAGGCTGCTGTACAAACCGGTGAAGCACATGTATGTCTTTCCACAGGGCCCTGATTGCAGACCTGGAGGTGCTACAGAGGCTGCTGTACAAACCGGTGAAGCACATGTCTGTCTTTCCACAGGGCCCTGATTGCAGACCTGGAGGTGCTACAGAGGCTGCTGTACAAACCGGTGAAGCACATGTCGGCGCAGAGAACGCAGGAACTGACTGCTGCCACCAAGCGATTTGCATACATGACTAAGCTCATCAAAGCCAAAGAGCTGTCGTGCAGTCAGGATTTGACCCAGCAGATTGACAGAGCTTTTACGGTGATTATTTTGATTTACCGTGGAACCTCCCTTATAAGACCTTTAACAAAATCATCCAAAATGAGGTCTATATAAGGGAGGGGTCTTATAAGGGAGGGGTCTTATAAGGGAGGTGATATTAATACTTACAAAGAAGGGCAATGTCTCAGATAAGTAGGTCTTATATGGGAGGGAGTCTTATAATGGGAGGTCTTATAAGGGAGGTTCAACTGTATTAGGATTCTCCCATTTTGGGAGAGTACTATTGCATTTGTAAAAAAAAATCTTTCTTCTTTTTCTTGCAAAATTGTAATTTTGAATAATTTGCAAACAGTTGTTTCAGGGGAGAATCCTGTCATGTTTGCTCACAAAGGCAAACATAAGCCCTCTAGTTATCCACTGTGTGTGTAATGTCTATTTAACAAATTGAATAAATCACCAAGCTCACCACGGCCATGCAGATCTCGGCTAATCAGGATTTGACACAACAGATCGAAAGATCTTTGGAGGTGAATGGTAGATTTCTATTAATATTGCAATCTATTTAACTAAATACTTACCAACACCTAAAACAACTGCATTCGCCTAAATCAACCTGGGACTATATCATAGCACATAGTAAAAACGAAAGTAGCTCATGACCTTGACCCAATACCGGATATCAGACCAGGGTTACTCCCCCTGATATCAGTAGTGGCTGGTCCAATGAGATACGACTTCCGTCATTCTCGCTCTCCCAGCGCCATGACTGCCTAGCTCCCCTTCGTCGATCTTGTTTGAATCTTGGGTGGGTTTGTCCTTTCCTCCTATCACTAGGTCGATTCTTTTTGTTCTCTTTTTGCGTTCTAGCATTATGCTTTTCTCCCAGTTCAGTCGAGTTTTCCTGTTTGGAATATTTTTGTGGTGGGTTTCTCTCCACGTGTTCTCACACTCAGTATCAGCCATCATGGCTTCTCCCACTCCTCCCAACTCGACTTGTGCACGTGTTAGCTTATTTCTGTCAAGAACACTGGGCCTGCATTACCCAGTTTAGAAAAGCTAAGTAATTATTATGCATTCCAGTGATAAGTAATAGACATAATGCAATGGCCAGTTCTTTCCGGCTCTTTTTTAATTTATCTAATTTTTGTATGTTCAGTCTATTTTATTTTATTTTATTTTGTGCTTTTTCATTTGGTGCATTGTTTTTGTACAGCAGTTGCTGAAGAAACGTTGCACTAGAAGGGGAGGGGAGTTAATTAGAAAGAGAGTATCTCCCCTTTGTTCATGTTTCGTTATCTCCTCTCTTGGCTTCACTATTTCATTCTTTGGTTGCACTGAAGGTTTTCAAGACAAATAGAAGTTGATGCCACAATATCATTGCCAGTTTTGTCAGCTTCTTTTTATTCGTTTCCCAATTTCCTTAGATTAATGTTTGCCTTTTGCATCCTTTGTGGTATTGTCTATTCTTACAGGTGCTAAAAAAATGGTAAAGACGATTTTACAGAAGCAGAGACATTACTCAAACTTTGCCAGAGCTATGCTTATTATTTTATTTAGTTAGAAAATGTATGTAGCGCATTGCCTTAAAGCTCATTATTATGGAGTCTGACTATAAAGTTAGTAGAGCTTTAGTCATTGTTGCATTATCTATTTGTTGCATTATCTATTGTACATCTTTGTTGCATTATCTATTGTACATCTTTGTTGCATTATCTATTGAACATCTTTGTTGCATTATCTATTGTACATCTTTGTTGCATTATCTATTGTACATCTTTGTTGCATTATCTATTGAACATCTTTGTTGCATCTATTGTACATCTTTGTTGCATTATCTATTGAACATCTTTGTTGCATTATCTATTGTACATCTTTGTTGCATTATCTTTTGTACATCTTTGTTGCATTATCTATTGAACATCTTTGTTGCATTATCTATTGTACATCTTTGTTGCATTATCTATTGTACATCTTTGTTGCATTATCTATTGTACATCTTTGTTGCATTATCTATTGTACATCTTTGTTGCATTATCTATTGTACATCTTTGTTGCATTATCTATTGTACATCTTTGTTGCATTATCTATTGAACATCTTTGTTGCATCTATTGTACATCTTTGTTGCATTATCTATTGTACATCTTTGTTGCATCTATTGTACATCTTTGTTGCATTATCTGTTGTACATCTTTGTTGCATTATCTATTGTACATCTTTGTTGCATTATCTATTGTACACCTTTGTTGCATTATCTTTTGTACATCTTTGTTGCATTATCTATTGTACATCTTTGTTGCATTATCTATTGTACATCTTTGTTGCATCTTTTGTACATCTTTGTTGCATTATCTATCGTACATCTTTGTTGCATTATCTTTTGTACATCTTTGTTACATTATCTATTGTACATCTTTGTTACATTATCTATTGTACATCTTTGTTGCATTATCTTTTGTGCATCTTTGTTACATTATCTTTTGTACATCTTTGTTACATTATCTGTTGTACAGGTGCTTAAGAAGACGAGCGGTACAGAGAGTTTTCAAGAGACAGAAACGTTATTGCTGCAATGTGCCACCAAATGCTTGCCTTTGTGGAGACAGATGACCAAAGGCATTGACATCTCCTCTCTGGATCAACCATTGGATGAGGTATGTATATATGTCATGACATATGACAAATGATGAAAGGCTAACACCACATTTACTCTTTTATAAACGCCAGTGTAAAATGGATGACTTGACAGATAATGTTTTTTAACCTGCTTGTATCCCCATCTACCATTCTTCCTTCTATAGATCTTCTCTGGAATTCTGCATTCGCAACATCAAATCATGGATGCTACAAAACAAACTGAAGCTGAATGACGACAAAGCGGAGGCCTTGTTCATCCACTCTCCATCTAGAAAACTTCCGTACCCAAAGCCTGATTCCATCTCTGTCTGTGACACTCAAATACCTTTTTCTCCTTCTGCTAGAAAACTTGGCTTCCACATCTCTCAAGATGTCTTGAGATATCAAAATTTGTTCATTTGAACTAATAATACTAATTTGCAGTCAAACAGTGAAAATAGGCCAAAGTGACCACTGGTCAGTGACACTGACCACTGGTCAACCACATCAACAATTGTTCATATGATCTCCTAATACACTAATTAGCATTCAAACAGTAAAATTAGGCCAAAGTGACCAGTGTCAGTGGTCAGCTTGTTATTCATTTTATTTAACAAAGATTTTTTTTTTAAATGAGAACTTGTCAAGAATGAGTTTTTATAACTCCAACTTTCATTTGGACAAAACGGCGGTTCAAAATCGGGCGCCGTTTTGTCCAACCCGCCGTTTTGTCTATAGACAAAACGGCAGATTGTTGAACCGCCGTTTTGTCCAAATCATAATAGAAAATTTGGACAAAACGGCGGATCTAACCCCGCCGTTTTGTCTATAGACAAAACGGTCGAATTTGGACAAAACCGCGGTTAACAGCGCCAGTTTTTAACAAATTCCTTTGACTTATTTCCTTTCGGAATGCATGTAATTAGCCCCTCCTTTTGAGTCGCTGATAGCTCTCCATCTTTATATGACTCATTTAAAGATCTTACAACAAACGGTCCTATTTGTTTCCAAAAAAATTCTGCACTGAACCCATCAGTACCAGGGCTTTTTTCCATTTGACATATTTTTCAGAACATACGAGGCTTCGTCTAAGGTTATCTCACCTTCTAACAAATCTTTCTCTTCATTTGTTAATTTTGGTAGGTCAGAAACAAGATCTTCAGCAGAACATTCTTTGGTTACTTTTCTTTTATATAGAGTTTAAAAAAATGTTTTTAGTTCTCTAACAATGTCATTTTGGTCATCAATTACAGTTCCATCATTTGTTACTAATTTTGTCATGTGTTTGCTTATAACATTTCTTTTTTCAAGGCTACAAATATATTTAGTAATTTTTTCACCCTCGGCAATCCATTTCGCTTTAGATCTTAACAAAACACCTTCCATTCTTTTGTCTCGGATAGTTCTTAGTTCTGTATTTTTCAAGGCTTTATTCCTTTCTATCCTGGAGAACGGAAAACCGTTCTGAAAGAAATAACTCCTTTCAATCCGAGAGACCGGTATTCCGGGATCGTACTTTGGACTTCCCGCAATTCACGTCATCAAAGTACGTCATTTACCCTTGACCCAGCCCTAACGGGACTGTTTATGAATGGAATGTGATGCCAGACCCCCCAGCCGTTTACCCTTCCCTTACCCCCACCCCCTCCTCCTAACAGCTCTGTGGGAAAGGGGTCTTTTTGAGTGAATGTGTGTAGTAGGTGTGTACTGTGCACGTGGCAGGTTTTGTTGGTAGTGAAAGTGGAAGGTGGAGAAAATTCTGATTCTGACGAATTTTCTGATGACGATTTTTACGAAAATTTGCCAGATAATGAGTTTGATATTTTGCAACTGACGGAGGATGAGAGAGCGGAGTTAGCAGCAGCGATTGAAGCGCAGATTGATGGTGATGATGATAGTGGTGAGGAGTTGGATGATGAAAACTTGCCTTTGTTTTAAACTCGGCCAAGATTTGAGTGGGTGAGAGGCAATTACGTGCCACCTAAGCCAGAAAATAAAACAATTCAATCGTCGCTCAGGGCCTGTGCGTGTGTTGGACACTTCGATGAAAGCGTTGGAGTACTTCCAGCTTTACTATTCAGATTAAGTGTTTGGCTCCTTGGTCGCGTTTACAAACGACAATGCTACAAAAAAGTGCACGGAGCAGCCTGACACAAACAAAGGTGAGTGGAGAGATGTGACAGTGAATGAAATGAAAGCCTTTTACGGGCTTCTCATGATGAAAGACCTCATGATATTGGATAGAGACGCCCATTATTGGAGTACCAGTGCCACACATTTCCTCCTGAGGACACAGTTTGGGGGGGTGATGAGTAGGGATAGGTTTTTTCAGATTAGGAGATGTTTACTACGTAGACCCTAACACACCTGTGGATAGAAATGATAAACTGCACAAAGTTAGGTACATTCTGGACAAGGTAAGGGGTGCCTTTATGGATGAGTTTGTGCCATTTGAAAATGTCACTGGATGAGGCAATGGTGCCATTCAAGGGGCGACTTGGTTTCAAACAGTTCATGAAGGACAAGCCTTGCAAGTGGAATCAAACTGTGGGTGTGTGCCGATTCAAAGACTGCCTACTGCTTCAACATGGAAGTCTACACCGGCAAACATGGGGAAAAGTTGAACAAGCTGATGGGGCTCAGTGCTAGGGTGGTGATCGGCCTGACCAAACCCATCCATAACTTTGGCCACATTGTCTTCACAGACAACTTTTATACATCACTTGTACTAGCCAAGTACCTGTCAAGCAAGGACACTTACCTGTGTGGCACAATGTGACCCAACCGCCTGGGCTACCCCAAAGACCTCATCAAGACAAAGGCAGAGGTGCGTCAGCTTCCCCGTGTGGCCAGTGAGTGGCAACAATGCGACGACATGATAGCCACATCATGGAAAGACAACCGCATGGTGTACTACCTGTCATCAGCACACCCACCTTTCTCTGACACACCTGCCACTGCCAAGTGACGACAGAAGGACGGCACCAGGGCCGAGTTTTCCTGCCCCCCAGCAGTGGCTGCCTACGCTGTCAACATGAATGGGGTGGACAAACTGGACCAAAACACTCGCCAGAATAAATCAAAGAAGACCATTGAAGTGGCATCGGCGAGTGGAGACCAAACTGATGGAGAACAGCCATCTACAATGCCTATGTCCTTGAAGGGCAGGTGACAGACCACAACCCACCAGGACAAGCCAAGCGAGACCTACTGTCCTTCAAACTGGACCTGGTCCACCAACTCATAGACAGTCATTACGTTGAAAAAAACCACCCTGGCCGACCCAGAACGGAAGCCAACGCAGCTGATCCCCACCTTGACCGTACAGATCACTGGCCCATGAAAGGTGAGGGGGACAACCACACCTGTGTGGTGTGCACAGCGTGGCACCACAAGTACAACAAGGTTCACCCGGGGGTCACCTATGCCGACAACCCATTCAAAAAGTGCAAATCAACCATGAAATGTGAAAAGTGTGACATGTACCTGTGCTGTAACCAGCGTGACTGCTTCAAGGTCTATCACGCACATGTCACCTATGTGTGACATGTGACACAACGACTGTGACAGGGGTGCATGCATGTGTAATAGTCCGTGTAAATATCTGTACATACTTTTATTTCCAAAAATAGTGTAGTTGCTTAGTCTCTTCTGACTTGTGTAGTCTCCAATAAGTATAATCTTCACGCAGACCATAAACTGTGCGTGTGTAGGGACCAATAAAGTGACAATGGTGACATTTTCCCATGGAGTAATGCAAGTACATCACACGGGATGTACTGGACACAGAAGCGCGGTGAGTCCCTGCTGATAAGATATATTTTTGTGTAAAAAATACTGGCCTGCATGAATAGCATGTGCCCTTTCCTAAAATTTAAAACTCACCTGTTTTGCACCTGTGTGTCCGTCATTGTCACCAAATTGTGTCCACATGTCACAAAATACTTCTCACTTCAATTCCCTACAACAATGGTATGTGACTTCTAAGTCCGTGCCATGTGGGCTATTGCCGTATGGCCCCTAAGTATGTAGCCGGTTTTTCACATATTTTCTCTCTCTAAACCAGGAATGAGAGGGATTAAACAGGAGACAAGAACACAGGAATTAGGGGAATAAAGACAGTGTACAAGCAGTATGAAAGAGTTAAATCTCTGAATGTAAAACTATATGCAATATCCTGAACTTTTTCTCTCCAAATTTGAGGACAATTGGCAAGGATAAAATAAATATGGATACCAATGTGTTTTCATTCATCCACACAGTTCAATTTGCATTGAGTGTCGAATTTTCGCTTTCTTTATGTTGTACTCTGTGCGTTGGCCGGAACCCGAATCATGGCATAATGATGGAAATAAAATGCAGGTAAATTGAACACCTCTGCTGTGCTCATGAACACCACTTTTTTACTTTAACTTCGTGTTTGATCTTTATACTTCCTATTGCAGTTGGCCAAGCACTTCTTTTTCACGACAGTGTTGTTACATGATTTTTTACTTGCTTTTCTACGTTTTTTTTTTGCTTCTTTAGGAGAAGACAATGTGTATAATCTAACCACCAGGGTATGATATGGGGACCATGGTGAAGAGAAACAGCGAGCTTTCTGTTTCATCGGACTTTGTCAGGCTGAGTTATAGTAGTGCAAGAGACAGGCATCAAAGCAATTTTGGAACCCAGAAAAAGCTGAATAGATCTTAGGCATAAAACCACTTTTAACTCTCTTTCTGTATGTATCTGATTGTGTCATCTTCACATTTGCCCATAGTTCCATCCCCCCTTCCCATTCTCACCCCCTGGGTTTATCCTTTCCTGTCATTCTCCTAATATCATATCTGCCAAATGACAAACTACAGTGAAAGCTTTCAAATGGCTTCCTCTCAAGTCGTAGTTCTACTTCCATGTTTTTCATTCATTATATTTTGTGCTTGTGCTTGTTTGATGATGTTTAAGTCACCGAATTCCATGTGTATTTCCATTATTTATTCGCATATAATTGGGTTTTGTTTTTTGGCTTTCCTGTTATGGGTCTCTGTATGCTTTCCGAAACATGGTAGTGAAGTAAAGCGCTGTGTGAGAACTCGTTTGCCAGTTTTGTGAGCGCCGTCGGCTTATGTTCAGTGTTTCCCATAACGCACATATGTGCGTCCCTGAAGACAAAAATCACAGGGGACTCTTGATTTCAGCTCTGGGCGTCTTAGTGGGAGAC
Source organism: Phymorhynchus buccinoides (assembly GCA_017654935.2). Taxonomy (NCBI): domain Eukaryota; kingdom Metazoa; phylum Mollusca; class Gastropoda; order Neogastropoda; family Raphitomidae; genus Phymorhynchus; species Phymorhynchus buccinoides. The sequence continues at coordinate 967,747 of JAGGCT020004072.1, forward strand.
GCACAATTTTTTTAACAGACCGAGAGTGGCGGGTCAGTCTTTTGATTGATCGATAGCTTTTAGCAGGCAGTCGGTCATCTTGACCGATTGATTTTTCGTTCAAAGCAGTCAACAATTTCAAGGATTCTGTGTCTGTAAATTAGTTAAATTCCGCAGAGCCTCGGGACATAATCAAAACTAAAGTTGTATCTGCGAACACGAAACGCCGAAACGAAGAAATGGCCGGCATTGACACATTTCGGGTTAAAGCTTTTCGCATCCATCTTTTTGAAGGGACCAAAATAAAGTTCCAGCGTGACCAGTCTTCTAGGGCTTAAACCAAGTTCGTTCTCGGCCCTTTTGACAATTCGTGCTTAAAACCAGCCATGCTCCCCGCAAAAGAAGCCACAAGTAGGAAAGGGGCAGAGAATATGTTTGGCTAGTTTCGGACTCACTCGTTGACAAATCTGAACGTTTTTGAAGTTCGACAGAGGAAAAAAGCAGCCGCATCAAGCTGTTCTTTTGAGGAGATGTGAATGCGCATCATCCAAAAACAATAAGATAATACATATGCAAGTGTGTGTGTACGCTTGGTGTCTGTCTGCCTGTCTCTCCTGTCCATATCTCGATCTGTTTGTCTTCCCTCCCCCACTCTCTCTCTCTCGCTCTCCTCCTCTTCTCTCTCTCTCTCCTCTCTATGTCTGTAGTCAGCCTATTCCAGTTCCAGGGGTTATGAACATGGTTTGCCTGTGTGTTCACGTAGCATGTAGCATGTTGTTTAGCATGTATTTGCTTTTCGTTAACAGATTTTGTTATCATATACTTAGGGGACTCTTAAAAATTTGAAAAGGACTCTTAAAAAATTTTGTACAGGAGTCCTGTGACTCTACATTTCATCCTATGGGGAACACGGGTTGTTGTTGATGTAGTACGTACCCTGGTTAAAAGACTCCAGGGATCATCCATAAGCCTGAACACTATTGATACAATGCACCAGTAGGGTGACAACAAGGATGAACACTTTTGATACAGCCACATGGCAGCCCACCCGTCTTCAGGGGAGATGTGGTTAAACAGCAAAGAAAAAGGAGGTTGCTTTTATTTAAAAAAAGTTACAAATATTGCCACAATTTATAGGATGGTCTGTATCAAATCTTGTAGGTAAGATATATATTCATAAAAAGAAGGAAGAAGGAAACACTCCCGAGAGTGACTAGAACAAATGGTTGTCAGTGTAGTAAATAACAAGATTAAAAGAGAAGAGGAAAAGGCGATGTGTTATGACATGCTGACTCAATGGAACAGGCACGTAGTATTGATACTAGAGAAAGTGGAACTAGGAACGAATATAATTCTATCAAATCGGGCCTTCATGAGGAGCCATCCACTGTGCGTCTAAACAAGGATCACTACTATCGGATGTACCCTCTTGGCCCACAATGATTTGACAACCATGTCACTTAACGGCATCAAATGCGGTCTGTAACAGTAACCTTATGTTTCTAATTGTGGTGAGGTAAAGGATAGGCGCTAGTTATGCATGTTCACAGATGAATCCCAACATTGCCAGACAAAAATCTATTCTCTACCTAGCGTAAGTTTAATGGTAAATCTTGGCGAGATGGCTAGCGTTGAAGATACGGTAAAACTAACACTCATTTGTGCAATTTGTAATGCATGAAAAGATTGTCACCCTTATACAAAGAATTATTATACCGACTTCAGATAAGCCAAAAGAAGGAGTGGGATATAAAATCATAGCTTCACATATCATTTGCGCATATTAACCCATAGGTCTCAGTTGTTGATACACAGTGAGCCTAAAAGGTGTAAGAATACACATGACAGAACAGTTAATTATTTCTTCACATAACAGTATTATATTATCACGCATCAAGGTCACTCGCATGCAACTATATAGCTGCAGTTGTTCAAACCATATTTGCTTTATTTGCCATCAATGATGTTTAGTAAAAAAAAAAGCCAAACATACTCCTAACCCTATGCCTTACCCGAAAAAATAAAAGTTGTTTCTGATGAACATTTAACATTAAAATTAAAATTGTGAAGAGTAACAGTTGTGAAATTGCAAAATGGTAAAAATAGTGGCTAACCACCATACAATCAGGTAGTGTCCTCTGCAAAATAGAGCCTTCTTACCCCGACACCACAAAACGTCATATAGTAAAAAGCCAGTGTCCGTCCGTTGTGTGTCTGAAACACGAACGGGCCTTATAACTCCGCCGTTTTTCGACAGAATCGCTTCAAATTTGCCTGGATCCTAACGGGGCGAGCAACGGCAACCGATGCGGCCGTATCATTTAGCGCGGTTTCGCAAATGTGCGAACGCGCATGTCCGCGCCGATTGCCTTCGAATTTGGCAGGAAGATGACCGTGGCGGGACTATCCGGTGCCAAACCGGAAGCGAAATCGGCTCAGAACGCGCGCTAGACCGCCGCTATCACCTTTTCACAAATAACTTCCGCGTTTCTTAACACCGGAATCGCCTCTCAATTGGGCTGTCAGGCTCCCGCTATGACCCGGCCAAGCATGGCAGGAAAGTCAACAGCATCCGTTCATAAATGCCGCCGATATGTCACCATTACACTTTACTACTAGGCGAAACGCATATGTCCAAACGTGCTGTTATTCAAGGGCGGGCTGCTGTGGCATGAGACCATGGTTCACAACGGGCTGGGGTGTGATAAGGTCCCCCAGCTGGGTATGGGGGGGGGTAGGTGGGGGGGTAGGGGGGGGGTAGGGGGGGGGGTGAGGCGTAGGATGTGGGGGTGGGGGTCAGTGGAGATTACAGAGGTGATGAACACTAACACTACTATATTAATTTAAAAAAATCGGGACTTTACTGGTTTAGCACTGCCTCCGGGCATTAGCCTCCAGTATTGTTAAATACTGCCGATGGGGTAAAACTGCACGGGAATTTAACTGCCACGGGGCGATTGCTAATCTTAGTGAATTACGCAATCACTGACATACACATCATCACTGAAAAGTCGTCATTGGTCAAATGCAATATTCCTAAGTGATTGTATGTTAAGAAGAATAGTTCATTTTCAGCCCAAGAAAGCAAGCTGGTACATATAATCTGAGCCACACACACTCACTGAACACACGAAGACCACACCACACACACACATATTTGTCAGAATCACTTTTAGTGGTACGGCTTTACAATTGAAGAACACACACACACTCACCACACACACACAACACACACACACACACACGCGCGCTCGTAAATATAACTTCTGGCTACTAGGAAAACACCCAAGTTTGACATATAAGAATCAATACTAGTGCACAATGTTTCATTTGTTTACAGGTATTTTCTTGCATATGTTAACATTACCCACACTTCCACTCATTCAGTTCTCTCATTTTTTGTATTGCATTGCCTGTGTGTTTCGGTATTCTCCTGGACCCAGTGGCAGAAACGCCAATCCACAGGGAAACTGAGCTGCTGGAAAAGAACCCTCTCTGACAAGAAACAAGATCCGCCTAATAACACAAAGCCATCATCCCAAAGACACTCAGAACTAGGCGCCCGGACAAAAATCTTTGGGTGGGAGACACACGCTCTGCGCGTTGCAGAGAAACCAGCTCCATGGAAGATGTAGAAACCAACAGGAAGCCATTGCGCTCCAGCTCTTACCATTTCCACAGAAGCACTCATTCTCCTGAACAGAACGATCTCGTATCGCTGAGAGTCACGCAGGCCGATCAGTCCGCTTCAGGCTACTTTGAGAATGTTGCTTAAATTGGGCTAACGTGCTAGCAGTCTGTAGGCTACCACTGCATCTGCACACAGTCCTGAGATATTGGGGTGAATAGATCCACAAGGCCGCAGCTGCTCCTGCCCCTGTTTCTTGCATACAAGAGTTCTTCACATATTTTACAGAAGCGGCTTGGTAACAAGTGGAAACAAGTACTACAGCGCTGCACTTGTCACAGCCCTGATAGGATCATATCTGAGAAGTCTGACCTGTCCTATAGGATAATCTCCTCTGTCGTTTGTAACACTTGCGGAGCTTCTGCAGTGATGCAATGCAATGACTGCAAAGAGCTCTGCAATGGAGCTTTGGCCTGGCCGCTAGATCTTTGCAATGACGGCAGACAAGAATGGCAGAGAAAGCCTGCACGTACCATCGCACAGAGCATTTGCAAAGGATGCAAGGAGACTACAGTGAGGACCCGCGGTACCTGCAAAGAGCTTTGCAACAACTGCTGAGACCTCGCGACGTTTGCTGCAAGATACATCACAGCTGCTGCGTCTACAGAAAGGTACAGTGTACCTTCGAGAAAGCTATCCGACTGAAGGACAGCTGTAGAAGATAGCGCAATACCCGCAAAGATTATTGGAACGAATCTAGGAACTGCTCCAACGAAGAGCTATGACACAACTCAGAAGCCTACAGCAGATAACTGGCAAGCTAGAGAGAGGCCTCCAGTGCCGCGATGAGGCACACAATGCTTGCTGAGACCCTGCAGAATCTACAAGTCCGCTGGCAGCTGCAGTAACTACGGAATGCTCAAGAGCCTACATGGCTGCGGAAGATTCCGCAAAGACCTGCGACTTCACAGAGCTATGTGTGTACATGCGTGCTACAAGAATCACCTAAGACCGTGAAGATATTCGCGCAGCTTACACAGAAGATTAGCAGCCGCAAGGTTGCAGCACAATAAGCGGCTGAAGACTCGGAAGAGTTCAGCGCAGCTTTACACAAGAAGAGTAAGCAAGCAGGCAAGAGTTGCAGCAAAGAGGAAGCGCATGAAGACCGTGAGAGATTCGCGCTAGTTTGATTTTTCTTACGATTCAAGAGAGTACAGCATCAAGTTGCAGGCACAAGAAGCGCCTGAAGTCCCTGAAGAGATTCGCGCAGCTTACACAAGAAGATTAGTGCGCTTGAGCAAGTTGCAGGCGACACAAGAAGCGCCTGAAGTCCGTGAAGAGATTCGCGCAGCTTACACAGAAGAGTACAGCGGTCTAAGGGTTGCCGCACAAGAAGTTTTTCAAGCACTCCCGGCTTGCGGCATTGTACGGTTAAGGAAAGGGACAAAAGCATCGGAGGAGAAAAATACAACACCTGCTCTCCTCAGTCCAAATCTGAGCCCAGTTGGCATCGTGTCTTAAGGGCTTTGCCACCGCTGTTTTTTCACATGGAACAACTGTCTTTATGTTGTTTTAACGTCTAATTAGGCATAGCCTCTTATAGACAGCAAACATGAGACAACCATACATTTCAATTTATGCAGTTTAAAGAAATGTTATGGCTGTTTTCATTACGGGGACAAGGCGATATCTTGAATCAAAAACGGACTGTCTCCAGAAGGTCCATCGACATTAGGGAACATATTAATAAGTTGTAATATAGTACTACAGGTCTCCGCGTTGGGTTGGGTATTTGCTACTCCCCCCCGCCCCCCCTGAAATCGAGAGATTGTAGATAAATCGACGTCATTCTTGCATCATTGTTTGCCTCATTTTGAGGGTCTGCAACGCAACCCCCCTTGATACTCTAGATAAAAAGACTGAAGAAAAAATAGAGGATAAGCATAAACGCCCCTTGTTTCGGTCTTATTTAGTACATGTTATTATTTTGTGCACCAGTTTCTATAATAAGATTCCATGGACTATCTTAAGATAGTCCGTGTGAATGATACTCCGTATTGACTCGCAAGGGCCAGCCCCACGTCCACTAAAATCGCACGACTTGTACGATACGATCCGATCACGTGATCTTGATGCGCTAATCACTTTTGTTCTTGGGACGAAACCCACGTGATTGAATGGTATCATACCTTTGTGCGATTTTAGTGGACGTGTGGCTGGCCCTTAAAGCATATAGTGTGAAACATTTTGACCTTCTTAAAACAAAATTGTCATGGATGTTTGTGTTGAAATAACTGGAGGACTATGAACTTAACGTTTTCAATGTTTTCTGTTTTCTTTAAATGAAGATACTACCTTATAATTTTTAATAAATGGATTTTGAGGCATCCTGTGGCTTTCAGGTCCAAGGGGATTGAGATGCCGGAATGACTTTGACATAATGGGAATTGTCTGTTTTTGTTATAGCTGTTGCATTTGTAATCCATCTCATTTTCATACACTTTCTGAAACGAAAACAGCAAAAACAACAAAAAAATGCATCATGTTTTGCAAGTTCCTTTAAGTGTTTATTTGCATAGCTGTTAAAAAAACTTGTTATTTTGAAAGCACATGACACTAGTTTTTAAGATTTTTCTTTCGCTATTATGATATATAATAGATAGTGATCATTTAATAGCGCACCTCCTCACCAAATGTGGAGCTCTATCGCATTAACAAAAACAAACAATTAAAAGCAGAATTCAAAAACACAAACAAGTAATTCGCTCACACACATGCAAATTAGGCATGTATACACACCGCACACCCCCCCACACATACACGCAGCCAGCACGTAAGCACCTATCCACACAACACACACCACTCACATCACACACACGTTACATCACCCACCACTCTCACGCCACCCAAAGATCAAGAACACAATACAAAATAACAATCAGTTGAAAGTAAAGCTCACAACACACTCTCTCTCTCTCTCTCTCTCTCTCTCTTGCTCTCGCAACAAAGCTGACCTAGGACATGCAGTTCAACACACAGTGAAATAATATTGAGGGAGAGGGGGGGAAGAGGGTTGTGTGAGAATAGATGTCGAGAAGTAATGTGGCCTAAAGGTTGTGATGTAGCTTGAATAGTGGATCTTCATGGTTTTTCATATCTTGCCTATTTTTCTTGCAAAGAATTTTTTAAGTTTGCTTTTAAAAAACTTTATCTTGTGTATAAACTGTGTATCATGAAAATATGCAGGTGTAAATAAATTTCGATAATAATTTGAAACACACACGTCACCCGCACAAAGACGCACAACTCACACACACAACACACACAACAACAGCTTGTGCTTTGTATAAAATGTTATATTTTCCCCATGATTATTGAGTTGTGGTTTCAATTTTTCTCAAGTTTACCCGTTTTCATTTATTTGCTTAATTGTTTTCTTATTAAGTCATGTCGCCGGGATGTAAAAAGCTTTATCCACGGCTTATTCTTTGTTGTTAATGTGTGTTAAAAGATCATTTTGACTTGACTCGACGTCATTGATAAATAGGTAGCAATATTACTATACAGTGCACCTTTCTGGAAAATCCCCCCAAAACCCAAAATAAGGTCTTAAACTAAGTTAAGGCATAGCGGCAGCCATCCCAAGCTCGGTCTCGTTAGGCGGAAACTCACAACGCCATTGTGCCGATCGCATACTATGGAAAAAAGTAGGGCTGAGGTATAAGCTGAGGCGCGATACGAAGCAAATGAGGCATTTAGGCATCACGGAATACTAGTTGTTTTGTGCTAACCCCTTGGACTGCCAGAGAAAATTAAAGAAAATATCATGGTACAAACATGACATAAAAAAGGACAAAACTGTTAAAGCCATCTGGCAAAATGGTCTGGATATAACTCTCCTTGACTGTGGCAATAGCCAAACCATCATTCTTCTTCTCGCCTGATGACTCATCGTGATGTCATCACTCATTATGGTGATAAGTTTTATGGGCAGTCAACTGGTTAAGCAGGCACAAGAACTTGTTCTCTTTTTAAATAAAATGTATCCTTCTTTGTTGACTGGAGTGTTTTACGGTTTGTGCTTGATGATAATGATGATTTGCTGTGGACAAAGAACGTTGATGAGGAGGATTAGAAGGGAAGAAGAGGATGAATAAGGCTTTTTTAATCTTGTTGATGGTAATGATGACAGTTGATGATGATAATCATACCTTTTCATCGCGAAGAAAATATAACAAGTCTACCTCTGACTTCATGAGTGGGATGTGAAATATCATCTATCAAGTTTGTTTTCATATAATTTAATCTGACGAAATGTGTAACAGAGTTTCACTTTGTCAAAGTAATTGGAATAGTATGTTAAGTTTATTTTGTTGCCTATATGTAAGCAAATTAATGTTTGAATTAAAAAAATGTGTACATGTTATGTGTACATTTCTTTTACTTTCAATAAACTTTTTTACGTTTTTTGAAAGAGTATGTTTTGTTCTCGCACTTTTAATTTTTTGCATGTATGTTTGCAGCTCTGAAGGTCTAAAGCTCATCCCCAAAAATTCATTCGAACAATTAGTTTTTGTCAGTAGTAGAATTATGTCACTACATACGTACTTAAAAGGCAATGGACTATGTCCAGACTGAAATGGGTTGTTCAGTTCAGAGTAATAATTTTTTATTTTCAATTGAATGGTTTTTGAGATTTTAATAATGCAAAGATAATATCATTCTTGCCTCAGGTAAAAAACCCAAGAAAGTTTATCATGATAAAATAATGGGAAGACTATTGGAATCGGTTAGCTTTAAGTTTTCAAACACCGTGATAATGGATGTATTTTCAGACACTTAGCCCTATAATTTTGTGTCAAGGATGGTGTTAAAGCATGTAATGTTTGTTGTTTCGACTAATGCAGCCAGATAGCAGAGGGGGCCAGCTGCTATTTTTCCGGTGGGCTGGTGCTAAAACAATTGTTTTATAGTAGAGAGGCCTGCCCAGGGGGTACATTCCCCACTCTCTTGGCTGAAAGGGATTTGAGTACACATGGCATTGGGAGGCCCCCAAATTACAAAATATCCTTTGCTGCAGCACTAGAGCCAGTCAAATAAATCCACACACGATAGACATCCACACGGTCTGCACATGTTCATTGTGTGAATTTGGTATATTCTAGTCGCCAGAGACTTATCTCTGTGAAAAGATTTCGGGGCTCTCTCCTTCTCCCTCGTAGATCTTTGAGAAGATTAGTACAGTGGGATTATCCAGTAATCTACCTGTCTGCATCTATTCTGATCAGATGTTCAGCAGTACATGTTGCTAATTAGTAAATTTAATGAGCCTTCCAAAGGAATGTGAAAATTTAATTGTAATTATTAGAGGTTATTGTATGTTAGTGGATGAAGTTTGAGTTCAGGAGCATTTGGCGCCAACATTCCTGATTCAGGATTTAGCGATGAAGTTCATGTAGGACATAAAGAAGGTTCAGGGAGGGAAATAAAAAAAAAGGGAGGGAACTGTCCTCCCCCTAACACAACTAACCTCTAATAATTACAATTAAAATTTCACCTTCCCTTGGGAGGCTCATTAAATGTACTATTATTATTTGTTAGTGACTCCTTATGGTAAGACAGTTTAGATTTTAGAGATATGTTTAGAGAATTGCATAACATAAAGTTTGCAATGGTATTGAAACACCATTGCCCCAAATTTGATAACATTTTTGTCTTACCCTATAAGGTAAGACACCTTCCTGTATACTTCCACAGAGCGCTTTGTCTGCTGAAGGTCCATCAGGCTGTCTTCTCAATCAACCACTCATTTGTACACTATTTTACAATATAACCTTGAATAATCCTCCCAAACAAACAAGAATCCATTTTTCATTGTCAATTTCACATTTATTACTTTACAAATGGTCCAGGATTGTTTGGCTGAAGTTCACTTCATACTGTAGTTAACTGTACTCCTTTTTTCAGCAGCTGAATAAAAAAACGCACTTCTGGTACTGTGCGCCGAGAAGAAAAACCTTTCTGATGAGTGGATTAAGCCATTTTGGTTACTTTGAATGTGCTATCTCAACATGCTGAAGGTGACACTCCTGCTTTCGATTGTGTCCGTTTTTTCCGAAAGAACGTATTTACAACCGATTCTTTCCGCTTTTTTCAAGCTTATGTCCAACTTTGAAGTATGTAGAGCATGCCCCGTTTTGGTCCAGTCAATAGCATCACAGCATACACGTGCATAAAGTCAGGTCTTTGAGGACAACTATCGGACTTCAAACGTGATTTCAATTCAAGCAACCCAGAACTTGATCACACCAGGTTCGCTATAATTAGGCAGTAAGGTCTCTTCAAACCTTTCTTCATCCAATCCATCATATCACTGGTGCTTTCGCTTCTTGTTTGTTCTCCTTCCCCAAAATAGTACGATGAATAAGGCATAATTCATCAGCCCACACTTCAATCCTCATTCTTGGAAATGATGATGATCAATAATAGAATAATACGGCTTCAGTCCATACACTTCATTCTATAAACTGGCCGCTTCTCCTGCTTTTGGTATGCAATGAATTAAGTTTACTGACTCTTATAATATACATTTTGTGTTAGTCATAAATTTTCAGTGCGCTGTGCAAAATTAAAATTAACCTATACCACAAGAGGCGGAGCTACGTATCAACCACCAGATTATATTGCTATTGAAACTTGGTTTGCTTCCGCATTGAGACCTAAGGGTCTTGCCATCGAGTCTTGCTCTTGCCTTTATTCTTTTGCATTGGCTTTCGTGTATTAGCTTTAAGTAGCTTGCCCATATATATAAATATGTATGTTTGCTTGATTATTAAAGCTTTAATTGGTTTATGTAAAAGCGACTTAAGCCTAAATTATTATTGCACCACTGGGGGTCTGTGGGAATGAAGCATCAGCTACAAAACCCCTTTTGAATTCCGCCTGCCTTTCCTTAGTTTGAAACATTCACTACTGTGTTTAAGTAACATGACATTAGAGAACCAAAAAAGACTAGCCTGTGGTTCACATCGGCAGAATCCTGCAGAATATCAGGGACAATTTTTGAGGAAAAAAGTCTAATGGAACAGGTAGTAGATAGTGCTTGCTGCATGGAGACCACCTCCCAAGAGAAAGAGGCCTACAATTGCTGCGTTCTGAAGTAGCGCTTGTATAATCATTTACATAAAATATCCCTGTATCTTTGAATGTAATCATACATTTCCACCTTATTGCATACAAAGAGGTCCAAATTTACCGTCTAAGTATTGATGCAAGGCGTGCCTCTGACCCCATAATCTTAAAGAACCTTCACTTGGCAGGCAAACACCGATGCATTAATGTTAACATTGAATGGGGTTTTTGTTTGAGGCTGGGCCTTTGCCTAAATACAAGATTGTGGAGAGTTATGTTGTTGTCATCTATTAATAAGGACATCTTGTGTATTTGAACATAATGATGAAGCTACAACCTAGATGCAGATACAACATAATTTCATGATGGGGTATAAAATTGATGAGATCTAAAATGAATACCGTTGTCAACGCATTACTTCATTAACATATAATTAAATTTACTGTCAGCAGTAGCATAATCTTTCTTGTTGGCGACATCAAAGAATAAGCTCAGCAGACCTCATCAAAGTTTAGGCATCAGGCAACCCAGCTACGTCCACATAGTATGTCAAGTAGGTGCCCAGGGTGAGCCTAGCCTAGTACCTAGCGACCAGCTCTTAGTCTGTCAGCAGGGGAAACACTGCATTAGAGGAAGGTGGGCGGGTGGGGTTGCAGGCCCTTCGGCATGGCGAGGAGGAATATTTGTGTTAACTACTAATTTCACTAGCTATTTTACTAGTCTAGCCCGCCTGTCTTCCTTCTGCGCGTACTCCGGACTTTGTTTAAATTAGTCTCATAACAAATCCTTATTTTAGCAAAAGAACTAAGACAGGGGTCTACAAAATTAGTGTGGACACAACTTGACTTGGGAAAGCAATACGCATCGTGTATTATATCCATTTAGGGGTTCCAGTTGGAAACAATAATTGAAAGTTTGACTCTGAACAAAACGCATGGTATGGCGAAATTTCACTCTACTTGGACTCACAAAAGATCGTAATCCTTGACAGAGCCCAGCAACGGATGTAAAAAATTCTACCCTGTGTTGTGAGACTGGTGTGTTCCCCCGTTCAAAACGTTTTTTGTCCTAACTGGGAGTGCGGCCTTAACGTGCTTAGGGAGAGTCCTGATTCTCTGGCTGACTTTCTCGTCCCTTCAAACCCAACATGGGGCTCAGCATAACATTTCATTTTTTAACATTTTTTGTTGTATAATATGGCAACTTGCACAAACTGTCGCCCGCCCACACTCTTTGTCTGACGTTTGTGTCCGCTGTTAATGTCCGGTACTAACATCCGCAATGATATACCTTTGTTCTGGTAATTAACATCCGGCAGGAATATATAACCTCGGTCCGGTAATAACATCTGCAGGAGTAATAACCTCTGTTACAGTAATAAATCCAGCGGGATTATAACCTCTGTTCCGGTAATATCCGGCAGGATAATACAAGAACCTCTGATCCATTAATAAAAGTCCCGGCAGGATTTAACTCTGTCCGGTAATATCCGGCAGGATAATAAGAACCTCTGATCCAGTAATAAAATCCAGTAGGATATAACCTCTGTTCCGGTAATTCCGGCAGGATCATAAGAACCTCGATGCCAGTAAAATAAAATCTGGCAGGATTTAGACCTCTGTCGCGGTATATCCTGCAGGATTAAGAACCTCTGATCCATTAATAATCTGCAGGATTTAACCTCTGTTTTCCGGTAATACATCACCAAAGATAATAACCTCTGTACGCAGTGATAAATTCAGCCGGATTTATAACCTCTGTCCGGTAATAGCATCCATCGCAGATAAAAGCCTCTGTACCAGTGATTAAAATTTGGCCGATTAATGTTAACCTCTGTTGCGGGATAGCATCCGGCAGATAATAAACTCTGTACCAATAATAAAATGCGGCATATATTAGCTCTGGATTAAATCTTTATTTTCAAAGAAACAACAATAACAACTACATAACTGAAAGAGCACAAACAAGCCAAAGCTTATGACATGCTCAGTAAATGATCTATGATCCCTGTTCCGGAGTAATCCGACAGGAATAAAGTGTCTTTGCTCTGGCAGAGTCTGCCATCCAGACGATCACTTTTAAATGTTACAGATTTCGAGAGCAACTAAGCTCAATAGTAGGTGTGGATTTATTGCTTAAGGTGCAGTGGTTAGTATTATTAGATCTGCATGCATGGCGTCTCTCGGCTCTTCTGCTTTCGTTGCATGTTGCTTATCGGCTGATTTTATCTTAAAGAGTGTAAATATCGGTATATATATTTTTGTGCTTTGCTCCTGACCATCGAAGATAAACACCAAGTCCTCTGAGATAGGATACAAAGCAATATCCCACATGCAAAGTCA
>JAGGCT020004072.1:981326-1036675 GCA_017654935.2 Phymorhynchus buccinoides
GTACAAATACTAGATAGTTTTTAAAAAAATCACTATCATTTAAATAAGCAGACAAGCAATGACTCATGGCATTACAGAGAATTCACTTAATCTTTTTATCAGTTATCAGACGTCACTGATATCAGAAACCCTTAACTAGGCTAAGCTGCTGATTTGCATCCCCTCGAACAAATATTTCCACATCCTCTTTTGTCTGTTTTGTTGTTTTTGATAGGCACGTTTTTGTGTGTATCTTCTAGTTCTGAAGATCATTTTATTCTTAAATTTTACTTATTTATTTGTTTTTAACGTGCTAAGATTTGCATTTTGTTTGACTTGCTGTGCCTCACGACATCGTTTTTTTCTCTTTTTTTTTCTCCTACAATTGGGCAGAATCTTCACTGATATGCAGGAGCCTGATCAACGAGAACGCACTAGAATGAGGGTAGGCCTTGTCACAGTCACAAAAGTGTAGCTTGTGGCAAATCCTGACCGCTCGCTACTATGAGAGTGTGTTTTTGTGAACATTGAGCATGAACCTACAATTTTTTCACATTTTTCTTTGTAGGGTTTAGGGATCGGGTAATGGTTAAAGTACAGAAGAAGGGTGAAATTTTGTGGTTGTCGCTAAATACACACTCTCATAGTAGCGAGCGGCAGATTTGCTTGAGCTACACTTTTGACTGCGACAGGCCTAAGATTAAGAAATGGACTTAGGCCTAACATGCTGAGTGGATACTCTAGTCTCTAGTCTAAAGATTATTCATGATCTTGCATCATGAGTCTTGATAGTTGACACCTGAGTTACTGTTAGTCATAAATCTGATGGTTGTTCTTATTTTTTTATTGAGCTCAAAGAGCATAGGCTGTGGCAGACCTGTTGAAAAGCTGTTGTTCTGTTGAGGTAAGGTGAATGATTCACTCACTGTCTTTGTGAATGTGATGTGTCATCAAGATTCAAAATCAAATAATTGCACAAAAGCAAGAATATTGCTAAGTCACATGTATCAATAATCGAATGAAGCACTGGGATGTTTATAAGCTTTGTAAAGGGAAATAAAATGATCTGGTTTAACAGGCTTGCAAAAATTAAATAATGATCCAAATCGATTATGCGCAGCCAGCCGCAGGACACTGATTGACTAGGCCTTGGCCTAAGCACAGAAGCAGCCATCCGGACAAAGAATTAAATTCAAGCCTTATTATAAATCCTCAAGTACTCACCCAGAGCGATATACAGCCTTTTGACGCCAGTCTTTGTTTCCAATTTCTCAAGCACATCGTTGATGGCATTCTTCTCGTGCAGTAACTTGTCTAAAAACTTGTTCTTGTAAGCCTCGAGGTGCTGCTTTACGGCCGCCATCGTTCCCCCCCCCCCCACTTGCTCGACTAGAATTGTCTCCCTTCTGACCCGCAGAGGGCGCCTTTGCGATGAAGGCCGTAATTTCTATAATATAGCTAGTTACTTTCGATTTTGAAAGGAATTGTTTATTACACATACTGATTTATTTATTACACATTCGGGACTTTCCTGGTGTTGTACTGCTGCCTCCGGGCATTGCCTCCATGCATTGTTCCCCACCGTAGTTTATATTTACTAATAGTCCCATAATTATGTATCTGTGACGTTAAGCAGATTTTTTTTCCCATTCCGTTTTTGAAAGAAGAGGCTACCAAGCACAGAACCTTCCAGAAGGTGGGGGAACTATGTAAACCCCCCCCCCGACAGACCCCGGTATCCCCACGCGGAGGTTTCTGATACAATGCAACACAATAGGTCTACGTACAACACATTAGGTCTACGTACAACACATTAGGTCTACGTACAACACACTAGGTCTACGTACAACACACTAGGTCTACGTACAACACACGCACTTTCATGAAGTCGCCTCGAGAAGCATTTTAAAATAAAAGGACCAAGAAAGGTACATAACTGTAACTGTTTACGTCTTGATCACTGCAGAGCATGAGTGAGGATGATCACTGCAGAGCATGAGGGTGGTGATGATGATCACTGCAGAGCATGAGGGTGGTGGGGATGATGATCACTGCAGAGCGGCATGAGGGTGGTGGGGATGATGATCACTGCAGAGCATGAGGGTGGTGATGATGATCACTGCAGAGCATGAGGGTGGTGATGATGATCACTGCAGAGCATGAGGGTGGTGATGATGATCACTGCAGAGCATGAGGGTGGTGAGGATGATCACTGCAGAGCATGAGGGTCGTGAGGATGATCACTGCAGAGCATGAGGGTCGTGAGGATGATCACTGCAGAGCATGAGGGTGGTGAGGATGATCACTGCAGAGCATGAGGGTGGTGAGGATGATCACTGCAGAACATGAGGGTGGTGAGGATGATCATTCGGATCGACTCCGTCCTATCATACTTTGATATTATTAGCAGAAATCGTACTGATATTAATTTAAGTAGGCCTATATGTATATCTTGTTCATTAGAAAATTTGAGCATCAATAGTTGAAAATTCAGGACTTTCCTGGTCTTGAACTTGATCTTGATGAGGTTCGTCGGCAGGATCCAATTCTGGATATAAACGCCAATGTGGGGGAAAACTGGGGAGAGCACCTAAGCCTATTGATCCCTAACTAAAAAATAATAAGTGCAACGCTGAGCGGCTGCAAAGTCCCCCTCGCAGCATCGCCGAGCTACTCTCCGAATCGGAGATTTGTCGGCTGTACACATACATAAGAAACGCTTACCAAAACAGCACGTCAACTGAATAGTTTTTTTTATATATATAACCTTGGGGTTCGGACCCGTGATTTATTGAGCGCGATCATGCGCACACGAGCGCACAGAAAAATTCATGACAACTGTGTTATAGACTCGATCATCAAGAAATTTTGTGGGAAAAAAAAATGCATTGAAATACATGCAAGACTTCGCGAGATATTAGCGATTATGTTATGTGTTTCGGGGTTTGAACCCCGGAACTGGCGCGACGTTTGACCTTAATGTAAAAACTAAACGCAAATCAGTGGATAGCTTGCATCTTGGAAAAATAATATAGGCCTACCAAATTTGATGATGATAGACAGAATAGTTTTCTTAGGAAAACGGAACGAATAGCCGGACGGACGGAGGCACGCCGGACAACGGACGGACACCGAGCACCGGAGCAACCTCGGCTCAGGGATCTAATAAATAATAAAATAAAATAAAATAGTGTGTGTGTGTGTGGGGTGGGGATGTATCGGCAGGCGACAACGTTTAACGTTCCTAACTTTTCAATCCAGCTGAAAAAACAGCTGGGACCATGCCGACCCCCAGCACCCTCTAGCATGGTAGCTGGGGCCCCCTCCTACAGTTCAGTATGGTTGTTGTTGGTCAGCACCATCTAGCATGGTAGCTGAGGCCCCCCTCCTACAGTTCAGTGTGGTGGTTGTTGGCTGTGCCTGAAACTAGACACAGCCGTCCTGAACTGGCTGGCCGACGACTGTGACAGTGTGACTATTTCGTCTGGAAGGTTGTTCCACTCAGGTGTTGTCCGTGGAAAGAATGTGTTCCGGAAGACTATGGTAATAGATCTTTCGACCACGAAGCAATTGATGTTGTTTCTTGCTTTAGTTAATACCACACTGGTTGTAATGTGGTCCTTTTCTTGACGGGGCACAATTCTCCATTTTGACTGGGCCACTGGTGTAAGGAACAGTTCTGATGGAAGGGCCGATATCTCACCCCTTGACTACTTTAAAGAACATTGTGAGGCGATGTTCATTCCTCCTTTCTTGCAGTGGTGGCAAATGCTGCTGTTCAAGCATGGTTGTGATGCATCCAGGGGTCACCGTGCGGTCTTTGTAATTCTGGATGATAAAGCGAGCCGCATGCCTCTGGATGCTTTCCAGCCTGCCAATATCTTTCTGTAGGTGCATTGCCTCCAGGATTGTTCCCACCATCTTTATATCTATTAATGTCCCATACGTTTTTCAGACCGGAGGACGTTAAACGGATTTTCATCATAAAAAAGTGTTCGGTCATAAACGATTACATCTGTATCGTTACAAAATTCGGGACTTTCCTGGTGTTGCACTGCCTCCGGGCATTGCCTCCAGGATCGTTCCCACCATCTTTATATCAATCTACTAATGTCCCATGTGTGTCTGATCCAGACCGGAGGACGTTAAACGGATTTTCATTTTTGTAAGTGTACAAATAACTATCTGTATTGTTAAAAAATTCGGGACTTTACTGGTGTTGCACTGCCTCCGAGCATTGCTTCCAGGTATTCGTTCCCACCATATTTATATCTACCAATGTCCCGGAGTGTGTCTGTTCCCGGCAGACCGGAGCTAGGACGTACGTTTAACAGATTTCCGTCCATTCAAAACAATTAGTGTAATGGTTTACTAGGATACTCCGTATACACATCTGTATTGCTAAAATGTCGGGATTTTACTGGTGTTGCACTGGTTCTTCCCACCACCTTTATATCTGAATGTCCCATAATGTGTCTGTTCCAGACCGGAGGACGTTAAGCAGAGTTTCACCATTCACACTACACACGTACAGACACACACACACACACACACACACACACACACACGCACGCACACACACACACACACACACACACACACAACACACCACACACACACACACGCACACACACACGCGGTGCATGAAAAGAGGGGGGTAGAGCTAGGGGGAGGGGGGACAAGGTGGGAAAGAAAGGTGTTTTTGTTCGGATGAAGACAGCACTTTAACTGGATTCCGGCGAATTGTGAAGAAGCGCGTGCACAAGAGAACGAGAGAGTAAACGAGGGTGTGCCATTTGATACAGTGAGTAAAAACAAGAGCAACATGTCATTATGAATCAAGTTTGACGGAGATCGACATCTAAGCGAAGACTCAACCCTACTGGTCACGTTCACATGGCCTAAACACACACGTTCATAAGATTTAGCGCCGTCCATTAATTAGGCCCTGCGGATATTCCATGCGGAAACCCGTGCGCAATCCATAAATAAGTGAAGGAAAATGATTTGCGCACGTGTCCGAATTTAAAAAAATAAATTAAAAAAAAATCCTATTTTTTTTCCGAATTTCCCCTATATTATGCGTAAACTTTTATCCACTTAATTAGGGTTTTCCATGCGGAACTTACGTGTCTGTGAACTCGGCCTAAGGGTCTGACGCACCTTCTATAAGATTTAGCGTATGTGGGTATTTTTTTCTCGACTAACCCTAACCCTAATTTCACAAAAAGAGCCCCCCCCCCCCCCGTTCCCCCAACATTACTTTAATTTTCATTTTGTTATAGGTCTACACCTACTGGACATACCTTTGTATAGGTCTACACCTACTGGACATACCTTTGTTATAGGTCTACACCTACTGGACATACCTTTGTCGTAGGTCTACACCTACTGGACATACCTTTGTATAGGTCTACACCTACTGGACATACCTTTGTCATAGGTCTACACCTACTGGACATACCTTTGTTATAGGTCTACACCTACTGGACATACCTTTGTCATAGGTCTACATCTACTGGACATACCTTTGTTATAGGTCTACACCTACTGGACATACCTTTGTTATAGGTCTACACCTACTGGACATACCTTTGTTATAGGTCTACACCTACTGGACATACCTTTGTTATAGGTCTACACCTACTGGACATACCTTTGTATAGGTCTACACCTACTGGACATACCTTTGTCATAGGTCTACACCTACTGGACATACCTTTGTCATAGGTCTACACCTACTGGACATACCTTTGTTATAGGTCTACACCTACTGGACATACCTTTGTATAGGTCTACACCTACTGGACATACCTTTGTTATAGGTCTACACCTACTGGACATACCTTTGTATAGGTCTACACCTACTGGACATACCTTTGTTATAGGTCTACACCTACTGGACATACCTTTGTCATAGGTCTACACCTACTGGACATACCTTTGTCATAGGTCTACACCTACTGGACATACCTTTGTCATAGGTCTACACCTACTGGACATACCTTTGTCATAGGTCTACACCTACTGGACATACCTTTGTTATAGGTCTACACCTACTGGACATACCTTTGTTATAGGTCTACACCTACTGGACATACCTTTGTCATAGGTCTACACCTACTGGACATACCTTTGTTATAGGTCTACACCTACTGGACATACCTTTGTTATAGGTCTACACCTACTGGACATACCTTTGTATAGGTCTACACCTACTGGACATACCTTTGTCATAGGTCTACACCTACTGGACATACCTTTGCATAGGTCTACACCTACTGGACATACCTTTGTTATAGGTCTACACCTACTGGACATACCTTTGTCATAGGTCTACACCTACTGGACATACCTTTGTCATAGGTCTACACCTACTGGACATACCTTTGTGATAGGTCTACACCTACTGGACATACCTTTGTTATAGGTCTACACCTACTGGACATACCTTTGTCATAGGTCTACACCTACTGGACATACCTTTGTCATAGGTCTACACCTACTGGACATACCTTTGTCGTAGGTCTACACCTACTGGACATACCTTTGTCATAGGTCTACACCTACTGGACATACCTTTGTTATAGGTCTACACCTACTGGACATACCTTTGTTATAGGTCTACACCTACTGGACATACCTTTGTTATAGGTCTACACCTACTGGACATACCTTTGTCATAGGTCTACACCTACTGGACATACCTTTGTTATAGGTCTACACCTACTGGACATACCTTTGTTATAGGTCTACACCTACTGGACATACCTTTGTCATAGGTCTACACCTACTGGACATACCTTTGTCATAGGTCTACATCTACTGGACATACCTTTGTTATAGGTCTACACCTACTGGACATACCTTTGTATAGGTCTACACCTACTGGACATACCTTTGTCATAGGTCTACATCTACTGGACATACCTTTGTTATAGGTCTACATCTACTGGACATACCTTTGTTATAGGTCTACACCTACTGGACATACCTTTGTATAGGTCTACATCTACTGGACATACCTTTGTTATAGGTCTACACCTACTGGACATACCTTTGTATAGGTCTACACCTACTGGACATACCTTTGTCATAGGTCTACACCTACTGGACATACCTTTGTCATAGGTCTACACCTACTGGACATACCTTTGTTATAGGTCTACACCTACTGGACATACCTTTGTCATAGGTCTACACCTACTGGACATACCTTTGTTATAGGTCTACACCTACTGGACATACCTTTGTCATAGGTCTACACCTACTGGACATACCTTTGTATAGGTCTACACCTACTGGACATACCTTTGTATAGGTCTACACCTACTGGACATACCTTTGTTATAGGTCTACACCTACTGGACATACCTTTGTTATAGGTCTACACCTACTGGACATACCTTTGTCATAGGTCTACACCTACTGGACATACCTTTGCATAGGTCTACACCTACTGGACATACCTTTGTTATAGGTCTACACCTACTGGACATACCTTTGTCATAGGTCTACATCTACTGGACATACCTTTGTTATAGGTCTACACCTACTGGACATACCTTTGTTATAGGTCTACACCTACTGGACATACCTTTGTCGTCAAATATTGCTCAAATGTCCACCATGCTCGAGTTTGAATGAAATTCTGCTAACGTCATCCGGTCTGGAACAGACACATATGGGACATTAGTAGATATAAAGATGGTGGGAACGATCCTGGAGGCAATGCCCGGAGGCAGTGCAACACCAGGAAAGTCCTGAATTTTCAACTATTGATGCTCAAATTTTCTAATGAACAAGATATACATAGGCCTACTTAAATTAATATCAGTAAGATTTCTGCTAATAATATCAACTAGCCAACACCGAGTACCAGTAACGCCCAGTACTGGTAATGCTGAGTACTGGTTTTGCTGGGTCAGCGAAATATGATATTATTACTTCTTTTTTTTTTCCTTCGATTTTTTTAAAAATTATCTTGTTTTATTCCCCACCGCAACCCCCCCCTCCCCCCAAACCATCCGCCCGCCCCCCCCCCCCCCCCAAAACCATCCGCCCCACCCACCCGCCCCCCAAATAGGTGGAAGACAATAGCCGTGAGAGACAGACAGACAGAGAGACATAGACAGAGAGCAAAGAGGACAACTGCTGTTCCGGTTGGATGAATGAAAATTTGTTTAACGTCCTCCGCCCCGGAGCAGGCACAGAGAGAGAGAGAGAGAGAGAGAGAGAGAGAGAGAGAGAGAGAGAGAGAGAGAGAGAGAGAGAGAGAGAGAGACATAGGCATACAGAGACAGAGAGAGAGAGAGAGAGAGAGAGAGAGAGAGAGAGAGAGAGAGAGAGAGAGAGAGAGAGAGAGAGAGAGAGAGAGAGACAGACAGACAGACAAAGACAGAGACAGACAGAGAGAGAGAGACAGACAGACAGCGAGACATAGGCCCTACAGACAAA
Source organism: Phymorhynchus buccinoides (assembly GCA_017654935.2). Classification (NCBI taxonomy): domain Eukaryota; kingdom Metazoa; phylum Mollusca; class Gastropoda; order Neogastropoda; family Raphitomidae; genus Phymorhynchus; species Phymorhynchus buccinoides. The sequence continues at coordinate 989,763 of JAGGCT020004072.1, forward strand.
GACAGAGAGAGAGAGAGAGAGGGGGGGGGGGGAGAGAGACAGAGACAGAAAGTGAGAGAGAGACACAGACAGACAAACATACACAGAGAGAGAGACAGACAGAAAAAGACAGAGACAGAGAGACATACAGACTCCCCACTGCCCAACATCGGCGTTCTCTTTGAATATCAGGGCGGATCTAGGGAGGGGAGTTTCCTGGTTTCCGGACCCCCTTTGGCTCCGCGCAAATGGAAATTGGCTCATATCGCGCGCGTTTATGAATGGATGGTGTAGACATTTTGCACCAAGATAGTCACTGTCCCTGGTCATGCACGTTCCAAATTATGAGTCAATGTCTGGTCTGGTTTCGCCGCGGTTTGTGAAAAGGTGAAGCGGCATATATCGCGCGCATTTATGAATCGATTCGCTTCCAGTTTGGTACACAGATAGTCACTGTCCCCGGTCATCTACCTGCCTAATTCGAAGGCAATCGCTTGCCTTTTTATTATATGACTAGCGCAACGCCGAGTACTGGTAACGCCTAGTAACGGTTACGCCAAGTACTGGTAACGCTGAGTACAGCAAATTTGAAGCGATTCAGTTAAGAAAAGGCGGAGTTATAAGGCCCCGTTTCCCGTTGGCGCTGCTCTGAGAGTGATGCGCTCTCTGTAGTAACGGTAACGCCTAGTAACGGTAACGCCAAGTACTGGTAACGCTGAGTACAGCAAATTCGGTTAAGAAACGGCGGAGTTATACGGTTCCGTTTCCCGTTGGCGCTGCTCCGAGAGTGACGCGCTCTCCCGATTCTCTTCAAATTTGTTGCCAGGCTTCGCCCCGGCCACAGCAAGCCTGACAGCAAATTTGAAGCAATTCGCCGGTTAAGAAACGGCGGAGTTACAAGGCCCCGTTTCCCGTTGGCGCTGCTCTGAGAGTGACGCGCTCTCCTGAGTAACGGTAACGCCTAGTAACGGTAATGCCAAGTACTGGTAACGCTGAGTACAGCAAATTTGAAGCGATTCGGTTAAGAAATGGCAGAGTTATAAGGCCCCGTTTCCCGTTGGCGCTGCTCTGAGAGTGACGCGCTCTCCCGATTCTCTTCAAATTTGCTGCCAGGCTTTGCCCCGACCACACTAAAATAGCGCACTAACACAACCTGAAATTCAGCACATTTGAATGCACCCAATTATATTCTATTATACTGTACCACATTATTGTCATTTTAAAATGATCTCATTTGCAACAGAGCTTTGAGGGAATTTATACATTGAATAGGTACAGTCCAAAAGACAGTATGTGTGCGCGTGCATGTGTATGTGTGTCTCTGTGTGTGTGTGTGTGTGTGTGAGAGAGAGAGAGAGAGAGAGAGAGAGAGAGAGAGAGAGAGAGAGAGAGAGAGAGAGAGAGAGAGAGAGAGAGAGAGAGAGAGAGAGAGGAAGACATACAGACCAACAGAGAGAGAGAGAAAGAGAAAGAGACAGAGAGACAAAGACAAAAACAAAGAGAGAGAGAGAGAGAGAGAGAGAGAGAGAGAGAGAGAGAGAGAGAGAGAGAGAGAGAGAGAGAGAGAGAGAGAGAGAGAGAGAGAGAGAGAGAAATAACAACAAACACAAACCCCCAGAAACATGAGAAAGAGACTGGGCACTACAGGAAATAGCCCATTAAATAGAAGTTGAGGCCTCTTCTTCAAAAATCCAGTCACAACAATTACACACACACGCACACACAGTGACACACACACAGTGACACAAACACAGTGACACAGACACCCACACGCATGAATAACATTTCCAACAGTAGTAGTACAGTCACACATCTCCCACTTAGCCCATCTGACAGATCAAAAGCTGCTCGTTCACAGCTGGTGCTAATGACTGTACATACACACACACACATACGCACACGCGCACGCACACGCGCACGCACACGCGCACGCACACGCGCACGCACACACATGTACACTCCACACACACACACACAAGCATGCAGACACACACACACACATACCACACACACATGTACACATCACACTCAGTGACACACATACACACACTCTCAGTGACACATACACATACACACTCAGTGACACACACACACACACTCAGTGACACACACACACGAGTGCAACAACTCTCAAACACACTGCACATGGAGCAACAAACAGACATTTTTTAATATTATTATTATTATTATCGGCAACCCATGATTTTTACCTTCATTATAACAAAGCTCAACAAAACCTTCCACAAACAAATCTTAATATTCTTCATGAAAACCAGGCATCTGCACACCCCTTCATTAACTGCAAACCAGAGCAATATGGTTTCAATTGATATCTCTTTCATGTCCATATCGAGGGGTGCACACCCCTTCATTAACTGCAAACCAGAGCAATATGGTTTCAATTGATATCTCTTTCATGTCCATATCGAGGGGTGCACACCCCTTCATTAACTGCAATCAAGAGCAATATGGTTTCAATTGATATCTCTTTCATGTCCATATCGAGGGGTGCACACCCCTTCATTAACTGCAAACCAGAGCAATATGGTTTCAATTGATATAACTCTTTCATGTCCATATCGAGGGGTGCACACCCCTTCATTAACTGCAAACCAGAGCAATATGGTTTCAATTGATATCTCTGTCATGTCCATATCGAGGGGTGCACACCCCTTCATTAACTGCAAACCAGAGCAATATGGTTTCAATTGATATAACTCTTTCATGTCCATATCGAGGGGTGCACACCCCTTCATTAACTGCAAACCAGAGCAATATGGTTTCAATTGATATCTCTGTCATGTCCATATCGAGGGGTGCACACCCCTTCGTTAACTGCAAACCAGAGCAATATGGTTTCAATTGATATCTCTGTCATGTCCATATCGAGGGGTGCACACCCCTTCATTAACTGCAAACCAGAGCAATATGGTTTCAATTGATATCTCTTTCATGTCCATATCGAGGGGTGCACACCCCTTCGTTAACTGCAAACCAGAGCAATATGGTTTCAATTGATATCTCTGTCATGTCCACATCGAGGGGTGCACACCCCTTCATTAACTGCAAACCAGAGCAATATGGTTTCAATTGATATCTCTGTCATGTCCACATCGAGGGGTGCACACCCCTTCATTAACTGCAAACCAGAGCAATATGGTTTCAATTGATATAACTCTTTCATGTCCATATCGAGGGGTGCACACCCCTTCATTAACTGCAAACCAGAGCAATATGGTTTCAATTGATATCTCTGTCATGTCCACATCGGGGGGTGCACACCCCTTCATTAACTGCAAACCAGAGCAATATGGTTTCAATTGATATCTCTGTCATGTCCATATCGAGGGGTGCACACCCCTTCGTTAACTGCAAACCAGAGCAATATGGTTTCAATTGATATCTCTGTCATGTCCACATCGGGGGGTGCACACCCCTTCATTAACTGCAATCAAGAGCAATATGGTTTCAATTGATATCTCTGTCATGTCCACATCGGGGGGTGCACACCCCTTCATTAACTGCAAACCAGAGCAATATGGTTTCAATTGATATCTCTGTCATGTCCACATCGAGGGGTGCACACCCCTTCATTAACTGCAAACCAGAGCAATATGGTTTCAATTGATATCTCTGTCATGTCCACATCGAGGGGTGCACACCCCTTCATTAACTGCAAACCAGAGCAATATGGTTTCAATTGATATCTCTGTCATGTCCATATCGAGGGGTGCACACCCCTTCATTAACTGCAAACCAGAGCAATATGGTTTCAATTGATATAACTCTTTCATGTCCATATCGAGGGGTGCACACCCCTTCATTAACTGCAAACCAGAGCAATATGGTTTCAATTGATATCTCTGTCATGTCCACATCGGGGGGTGCACACCCCTTCATTAACTGCAAACCAGAGCAATATGGTTTCAATTGATATCTCTGTCATGTCCATATCGAGGGGTGCACACCCCTTCGTTAACTGCAAACCAGAGCAATATGGTTTCAATTGATATCTCTGTCATGTCCACATCGAGGGGTGCACACCCCTTCATTAACTGCAATCAAGAGCAATATGGTTTCAATTGATATCTCTGTCATGTCCACATCGGGGGGTGCACACCCCTTCATTAACTGCAAACCAGAGCAATATGGTTTCAATTGATATCTCTGTCATGTCCACATCGAGGGGTGCACACCCCTTCATTAACTGCAAACCAGAGCAATATGGTTTCAATTGATATCTCTGTCATGTCCACATCGGGGGGTGCACACCCCTTCATTAACTGCAAACCAGAGCAATATGGTTTCAATTGATATCTCTGTCATGTCCATATCGAGGGGTGCACACCCCTTCATTAACTGCAAACCAGAGCAATATGGTTTCAATTGATATCTCTGTCATGTCCACATCGGGGGGTGCACACCCCTTCATTAACTGCAAACCAGAGCAATATGGTTTCAATTGATATCTCTGTCATGTCCACATCGGGGGGTGCACACCCCTTCATTAACTGCAAACCAGAGCAATATGGTTTCAATTGATATCTCTGTCATGTCCACATCGGGGGTAAAGGGCAGAGGGTACTACTCGGCTGTCTGTACATATATGCGCATGTTCCGCACGGAAACCCAGGGCTCCCAATCTCCCGCAAAACAAGGGGTCCCAGGGACTCCTTCACTTACAGTACAGAGGGTCCTAGAGGCGGGATAGAGGGTCCCAGTGGCATTGCGAATGCTAAAAATAATGTTTTGAGTGCATCCCTGGGACCCCCTGCACATTCTTTTAGAGGGTCCTTTAGAATGTTAGTACTTCATAGACCCCCAAATGGAGGTTCCTGTGAGCCCTGGAAACCCATGCAGAATCCGCAAAAAAAAATCTGGAAGTAAGAAATATAATAATAATAATGACAATTTATATAGCGCTTATTGTGATAGTTATTCTCCTTACGGGGCTCTAAGCGCTTCACAAAGAAGTTAAAAATCTGAGCAAAAAACAACAAAACAACGCACTTATCATAAGGAACAACCCGAAACGAAATCACAACAACTACATTTACGTCACCCCCCCCCCCCCCCCTCTCACACTCCCCTAGAATCCAAACCATTACAAATAGCGTTTTCCACGCAAAAGGCATTTTCTCACCCTACCCACCCCCCTCCGCCCGCCCCCGCATGCACCATCCCCCTTCATAGACCTCACGCTGACCTACTTTTTATAGATCTCCCAGCACGCACGCATGCATGCACACACACACACACACATACACACATACATGTGCCCATTACACACATAAACCCATCCGGAATCCCATCCGCTTATTTCTTGTATAATAATAATAATAATAATAATGGGAATTTATATAGCGCTCTTTCTCACATGAGCTCAGTGCGCTTTACATTGATAACAAGAACATTAATTGTATAAGTGTGTGGGGTTTCCGTACGGAACTTGTGGATCTAAATGTGCACAAGGCCTTATCCATCTTGAAGGTAGACACCCAGTCTCCGGCATGTATTATTAATAACACTGGTAAACCTCCGGCATGTATTATTAATAACACTGGTAAACCTCAGGCATGTATTATTAATAACACTGGCACACCTAAGTAAACTTCTGAATGTAGACACCCAGTCTCCGGCATGTAATATTACTAGTGTTTATCTTCCACACAGACAATACCTAGGTAAACTTCTGAAGGTAGACACCCAGTCTCCGGCATGTACTATTAATAACACTGGTGTTTATCTTCCACACAGACAACACCTAGGTAAACTTCTGAATGTAGACTCCCAGTCTCCGGCATGTAATAACACTAGTGTTTCTCTTCCACACAGACAAGCTTGTAATCACTTGAATATTTCCACCACATATCCATATCAATATCCATATCAAACACATTATATACCATACAGATCACATTGATTTAAGCTGACATCACCTCAGAACACAACAGGTTAATATTTGGATATTATGGGATACCTACCATATTTTACGGACTATAAGGCAATGCTTTGTTCCTAGACTGAGACCCCTGCGCCTTATAATGTGACTGATAATATAGCAAGAAACTATGATAACAAAATCTGAATGTTGTGTCAATGTTGGGGGGTGCGCCTTATAATGTGACTGATAATAATTATAGCAAGAAAGAATAGCTCAAATAAATAGGCATTACAATATCCAAAGCAGCTCAAATGTTCGCATCAAACAAAACAAAGAATGTGTGTGTGTGTGTACACACACTATCGCCTGTGTGCCAATGCATGAGTGTGTGTACACACACTATCGCCTGTGTGCCAATGCATGAGTGTGTGTACACACACTATCGCCTGTGTGCCAATGCATGAGTGTGTGTGAAAGATGAACATGATTTGATGTCTCTCTGTGTGTGTGTACACACACTATCGGCTGTGTGCCAATGCATGAGTGTGTGTACACACACTATCGCCTGTGTGCCAATGCATGAGTGTGTGTACACACACTATCGCCTGTGTGCCAATGCATGAGTGTGTGTACACACACTATCGCCTGTGTGCCAATGCATGAGTGTGTGTACACACACTATCGCCTGTGTGCCAATGCATGAGTGTGTGTACACACACTATCGCCTGTGTGCCAATGCATGAGTGTGTGTACACACACTATCGCCTGTGTGCCAAGGCATGAATGTGTGTACACACACTATCGGCTGTGTGCCAAGGCATGAGTGTGTGTGAAAGATGAACATGATTTGATGTCTCTCTCTGTGTGTACACACACTATCGCCTGTGTGCCAAGGCATGAGTGTGTTGATGTCTCTCTCTGTGTTTGTAGACTCGCTTGAGAGAATAAAGATGTGCATCAACCTAAACGCCCGTGCAATTATATATATGTATACAATCAGATGCCCGTGCCTCAATAAATGTTTACAAGTAGGCAAATAATGAAATAATCTATTTGTTAACAACTTTGGAACCCAAACGACTGAAAAGCTTGGAAAAAAGACACCATTAATGTGTAAAAGATGGTGTGCCGCACAGAAACCCTCCACCATTAATGTGTAACAGATGGTGTGCCACACAGAAACCCTCCACCATTAATGTGTAACAGATGGTGTGCCGCACAGAAACCCTCCACCATTAATGTGTAACAGATGGTGTGCCACACAGAAACCCTCCACCATTAATGTGTAACAGATGGTGTGCCACACAGAAACCCTCCACCATTAATGTGTAACAGATGGTGTGCCGCACAGAAACCCTCCACCATTAATGTGTAACAGATGGTGTGCCGCACAGAAACCCTCCACCATTAATGTGTAACAGATGGTGTGCCGCACAGAAACCCTCCACCATTAATGTGTAACAGATGGTGTGCCACACAGAAACCCTCCACCATTAATGTGTAACAGATGGTGTGCCGCACAGAAACCCTCCACCATTAATGTGTAACAGATGGTGTGCCGCACAGAAACCCTCCACCATTAATGTGTAACAGATGGTGTGCCGCACAGAATCCCTCCACCATTAATCTGTAACAGATGGTGTGCCGCACAGAAGCCCCACACTAAATAGTTGATTTCATATGCAGGGCACACACAAATACTTTTGCCATCCACTGAGCACTCGCACTACTCAGAAACTTTCACACTCAAAATGCTCAAACTGATAACCATATAATATCTAGCATACATCAACAACTTGCTGCTACCAATAATTATGTACAGTTGATGATGTAATGATTATCTCTCAGCCCACTACACAGGGCCACACGATGGTAAACATGTGGAGTGAATGTGCAACCTTTACGCGCTCATCCTAAACATACTTCATCAAACAATTCAAGTCCAAAGATTCCCCCACAAAGTGCCACAGCAGGCGGTCGGTTGTCTCTGATACATGTCCATCCACAAAGTGCCACAGCAGGCGGTCGGTTGTCTCTGATACATGTCCATCCACAAAGTGCCACAGCAGGCGGTCGGTTGTCTCTGATACATGTCCATCCACAAAGTGCCACAGCAGGCGGTCGGTTGTCTCTGATACATGTCCATCCACAAAGTGCCACAGCAGGCGGTCGGTTGTCTCTGATACATGTCCATCCACAAAGTGCAACAGCAGGCGGTCGGTTGTCTCTGATACATGTCCATCCACAAAGTGCAACAGCAGGCGGTCGGTTGTCTCTGATACATGTCCATCCACAAAGTGCAACAGCAGGCGGTCGGTTGTCTCTGATACATGTCCATCCACAAAGTGCCACAGCAGGCGGTCGGTTGTCTCTGATACATGTCCATCCACAAAGTGCCACAGCAGGCGGTCGGTTGTCTCTGATACATGTCCATCCACAAAGTGCCACAGCAGGCGGTCGGTTGTCTCTGATACATGTCCATCCACAAAGTGCAACAGCAGGCGGTCGGTTGTCTCTGATACATGTCCATCCACAAAGTGCAACAGCAGGCGGTCGGTTGTCTCTGATACATGTCCATCTCTTTAACAGAAAGCTTAGATGAATCCAAGTAAAATCTGCAGTAGAGACTGTTATTATAAAAAGGTCAAAATCTGCAGACAAAATGAACACAAAAAGGTAATTATTTTCTGTGGTTATATTTACAAAATCACAGACTCAGCATGAACAAAAAACACTTAACAAGTCGGAAAGAAAGATACTGGGAAACAATCAATGCTATACTGTCTTTAAAAAGATAAAGACATTCTTTGTTTGGCTTGCACATAAAACATAAACATAAAGATAAGAATAATAGGATACACGTTCACAAACTTTCATCCATATCAAACCAAACATTCAATCTTTTCAAAGATACTAAAGCATTGTGATTGATTGACTGATTGATTGAAACAGAAGGCCACAGGTGAAACCATTGATTGGGCTTGCTGGTGCATGTATAGATAAAATCACAGTGTGACTGTAGGGGAAACAAACATGCAGAATTCAATCAAGTGAAAATGTTTAGGCTCCAAAAGTGGTTTTTTTCTTCTTTTTTTCTGTCCCATCTTCTGGGTACGTACAGTGGCGTTGCTCCCACGCCGCTCGTTCCTAATCCCAATTCGCAGCTACACCCCGGTTTGTTCAAGTCACAGAATCCGAGACCAGCAGTCCAAGGGGAGCGAATCTATGTTAGGCCATCAGAAGGCAACCAACCGAGGAGACACTGCACTTCTGCTGAGTCACCTCGGTGGAGTTCAGCGGAGCCTGTTCAGGACACCACCTACTAAGCCCCCTACTGACGACACTATTCTCTTAGTCGCGGAGCCAGCGTGAGTGAGGTCCTCCTCCGAGGGCGCCACCACGACCGTCCACCGACAGCTCCCCAGAACACACTGATCCCCATGACTTTGACCCGAACGCACCAAGGCATAGACTGGATTGGAAACCGAAACTGAGGTCACCATGAGAGCAGGACATGCAAAGCCACAGAATTTGAGACATTTCTTTAATTTTATGATTGATGGAAAATGAGGCCGATGATAACGATGATGATGATGCTATGGAGTTCCGTATCGGTCTGAGACTGCATGGCAGGGCTGTATTCTACGCTTCCTTTCATAATGATATCCCGGCGTTAACCAGGCCAGAGAACTACAGACACCTGCAGTGTGGTCTTGCAATTAGAGCAACACTCTCAGAATCGCATCCGTTAAGCGGATGAAGCTCGACTGTGTGGTTTCAGTCTTCCCATTGAGACCATAGCCACTCACTCTGGGTAGAAGTCGGTCCAGGACCCAAAAAAACCCTTGCCTCTGATGGGACTTGAACCCAAGACCTCCCAGCCAGTAGTCCGCGACGCTAACCACTACACCACAGCAGCTGGTTAGGCTCCAAAAGTTAGAACACAGAAAGAACCAGCAAAAGAGGAGGCCCATCAAACTATCATTTTGTGCCACACCATAAACAAAATATAACTGCCTTCTGTGAAAACAGGAAAGGGCATACTGACCAGTGCAGCTTCACAATCAAGTTAAAACCACAACGTATCCTCCAAAGACGGAGTGTGGCTGCCCACGTGGCGGAGTAATCAAAAACGGTCACATACGTAATGTTCTCATTCCTAGCTGATGCATTTGACCATAGTGTGGTATTTCTTCGGCTGTTTGGGTGATCCCTGGAGTCTTTGAGCCAGGTTATGTAAGCAAACAAACAAACAACAAAATAACAACCTAAGTGTCCTGTGACATACTACAAATTGCTCGCCATCATCTCTTATTGTGCATGTGTATATTTATATGTATCTTATAGGATCTGTATGTCCTGGTATTCTATTGTGTATTTAAATAGTAGTACAGTGGAATCCGCTTTATCGGCCACTTTTGGGACAAGGCAAAATGTGGCCGATAAAGCGAATCGGCCGATAAAACAAACATCGAGATACTGTATGATGCAATTATGCAAGTCAAAAGCAATGACGTCAAATAAAATGTCAAAACACGAGAGTTCATACATGAACAGTGTATGTGTACTGTATGTGAACACTTTATTAATCCTACAACTTGACAGAAGCACGAGTAAAAGACACTGATTTTGTTTTCTTGAGTGATTTTAACGCCATGCAGGGTCTTTCATTTGACAAAAGCTCACCTTCCAACTTCACACTCAACCATGTAAACGTCAAAAGCGTGTTGTCAGTTTGTCTGTTGTTCTCCCTCTCAAAAAAAAGGGGGGGTAAAGAGGAAAAATTAGAGAGAAAAAGTGGCCAATAAAGCGAAATTGAAGATTTCAGCTTTGGCCGTAAAAACGAACAAAATAACACATGCCTAAGAAGAAAAAAATCCGTATATTAGGAAATTGGCCGATTAAGCGGCTTTGGCCGATTATCCGAAGGCCGATAAAGCGGATTCCACTGTATTACGTGCCTGTATTATCATGTTCGTGTGTGTTTTGTATATGCGTTGTATCTGTAAGGCGCTTTGAGCTGTTGTCAGGATACTGCGCCATATAAATGTTATTAATTATTATTATTATTATTATAACAAAGTAGCACAAGCTGGCGTGTCCCATAAGAACTATCCGTCCATGTATCAGGCAGACAGTTCACGAAAGGCAGCAAGCTAAACCATCCATTCTGGCTGAACCATCCATTCTGGCTAAACCATCCATTCTGGCTGACCAATGTTCATTTTGTCTCATACTTTTTCATTATTTTACCGCCCATAAATACAAATAACCCAAGCACTAAGTAATTGTTCCATCTCCATGACAAAGAGTGCAGGACCTTTTCCCTGAACTCTGCAGCTTTCATTGCAGCTGATAACATAAAATAGGGCTTAGAATAAAGATAATAGGACTGTTCAAACCAGAACTGTGCACTGCCTCTCTCTGTTAAACATGTTCCCATCAATAATTATTTATGCAAATGAAGAAAAAAAAAGAAAAAAAAGACCAGTACTAGCATATGTTTGGTCAGGGGTCAGGGGTAAGGGCAGCGTAGTGTTCACACCGTGACACCAAATGGCTCCTCTTCACCCAGCCAACGGGGTCCATCATTGGACCAGTATCACAGACAGGAGGACTTGGGGACAATAATATACAAGGACATAATATACAGACATTAAGGAGCCTTTCTGAATGGAGCTATAACTCCATCTCCAAACTGCGCCGCTGAATGTGGAACCTACAGTTGGCATGTAAGCGCTGCTTGGTGCAAGCAACACACACTCCTCCCCAATTCCCCCAGTGGCTCTCCAGCCTAGCACAGCTTACTAAACACAGTTTTCTCACACCCTTGCTTTCCATATCATGGACAGTCATTCAGTGAAATGCACAGACATTCACGATCGATGAGCAGCAAGAGTTTGTCAGCTGGAAGCTTGTCTGGCACATCCACATGATCCCCTTCCACAAGGCCTTTCTATAATCCGTCACACACACACTTGTCTGGCACATCCACAGGATCCCCTTCCACAAGGCCTTTCTATAATCCGTCACACACACACTTGTCTGGCACATCCACAGGATCCCCTTCCACAAGGCCTTTCTATAATCCGTCACACACACACTTGTCTGGCACATCCACAGGATCCCCTTCCACAAGGCCTTTCTATAATCCGTCACACACACACTTGTCTGGCACATCCACAGGATCCCCTTCCACAAGGCCTTTCTATAATCCGTCACACACACACTTGTCTGGCACATCCACAGGATCCCCTTCCACAAGGCCTTTCTATAATCCGTCACACACACGCTTGTCTGGCACATCCACAGGATCCCCTTCCACAAGGCCTTTCAATAATCCGTCACACACACGCTTGTCTGGCACATCCACAGGATCCCCTTCCACAAGGCCTTTCTATAATCCGTCACACACACACTTGTCTGGCACATCCACAGGATCCCCTTCCACAAGGCCTTTCTATAATCCGTCACACACACACTTGTCTGGCACATCCACAGGATCCCCTTCCACAAGGCCTTTCTATAATCCGTCACACACACTCTTGTCTGGCACATCCACAGGATCCCCTTCCACAAGGCCTTTCTATAATCCGTCACACACACACTTGTCTGGCACATCCACAGGATCCCCTTCCACAAGGCCTTTCTATAATCCGTCACACACACTCTTGTCTGGCACATCCACAGGATCCCCTTCCACAAGGCCTTTCTATAATCCGTCACACACACACTTGTCTGGCACATCCACAGGATCCCCTTCCACAAGGCCTTTCTATAATCCGTCACACACACTCTTGTCTGGCACATCCACAGGATCCCCTTCCACAAGGCCTTTCTATAATCCGTCACACACACACTTGTCTGGCACATCCACAGGATCCCCTTCCACAAGGCCTTTCTATAATCCGTCACACACACACTTGTCTGGCACATCCACAGGATCCCCTTCCACAAGGCCTTTCTATAATCCGTCACACACACACTTGTCTGGCACATCCACAGGATCCCCTTCCACAAGGCCTTTCTATAATCCGTCACACACACACTTGTCTGGCACATCCACAGGATCCCCTTCCACAAGGCCTTTCTATAATCCGTCACACACACACTTGTCTGGCACATCCACAGGATCCCCTTCCACAAGGCCTTTCTATAATCCGTCACACACACTCTTGTCTGGCACATCCACAGGATCCCCTTCCACAAGGCCTTTCTATAATCCGTCACACACACACTTGTCTGGCACATCCACAGGATCCCCTTCCACAAGGCCTTTCTATAATCCGTCACACACACACTTGTCTGGCACATCCACAGGATCCCCTTCCACAAGGCCTTTCTATAATCCGTCACACACACACTTGTCTGGCACATCCACAGGATCCCCTTCCACAAGGCCTTTCTATAATCCGTCACACACACACTTGTCTGGCACATCCACAGGATCCCCTTCCACAAGGCCTTTCTATAATCCGTCACACACACGCTTGTCTGGCACATCCACAGGATCCCCTTCCACAAGGCCTTTCTATAATCCGTCACACACACACTTGTCTGGCACATCCACAGGATCCCCTTCCACAAGGCCTTTCAATAATCCGTCACACACACGCTTGTCTGGCACATCCACAGGATCCCCTTCCACAAGGCCTTTCTATAATCCGTCACACACACACTTGTCTGGCACATCCACAGGATCCCCTTCCACAAGGCCTTTCTATAATCCGTCACACACACGCTTGTCTGGCACATCCACAGGATCCCCTTCCACAAGGCCTTTCTATAATCCGTCACACACACACTTGTCTGGCACATCCACAGGATCCCCTTCCACAAGGCCTTTCAATAATCCGTCACACACACGCTTGTCTGGCACATCCACAGGATCCCCTTCCACAAGGCCTTTCTATAATCCGTCACACACACACTTGTCTGGCACATCCACAGGATCCCCTTCCACAAGGCCTTTCTATAATCCGTCACACACACGCTTGTCTGGCACATCCACAGGATCCCCTTCCACAAGGCCTTTCTATAATCCGTCACACACACACTTGTCTGGCACATCCACAGGATCCCCTTCCACAAGGCCTTTCAATAATCCGTCACACACACGCTTGTTTTACCAAACATCAGCACATTTAACCCTTTCACCGCCAATGTCGCGTTTATGCGTTTATGCACTACAATGGTTTCTCATGCATGCTGCTAAAAGGCATCAAATCAGGACCTGTTATCCAAAGACCTTATTTTCTTAATTTTTGGGAGGTAAGGATAGGCCTTGCTGTATACTTTGTCTTCCCTATCAGCAGCGAATCTAAGCCAACCACACACCTTTTTCCACACAGCCTTCTTCACGAAGCATCACTTGCATGCTTGTCTTCCCTATCATCAGGGAGTCTACCACACACCTTTTTCCACACAGCCTTCTTCACGAAGCATCACTAACATGCTTGTCTTCCCTATCAGTAGGGAGTCTACACCAACCACACACCTTTTTCCACACAGCCTTCTTCACGAAGCATCACTAACATGATTGTCTTCCCTATCAGTAGGGAGTCTACGCCAACCACACACCTTTTTCCACACAGCCTTCTTCACGAAGCATCACTTGCATGCTTGTCCATAGTATCACCAGTACCTGACAGTCAATGCTAAAGCCACACTGTTCAGTGCTTTCAATTGCAGCTCCAGCCCCCACTCCCACCCCTTCACACAGCCTCTTCATATTGAGTCACATGACATGCTTTTTTGTTGTAGCAAGCCTATTTCCCAGTCTTATTGTTTTCAACATTTTCACACACACACACACACCTTTTTTTTTTCTGACACCGTCTCTTCACAATGAGTCACATACATGCTTCTCTGTTGTATTAGCATTGATAGCAGGCCTCTTTTGGAGCCTCATAATAGTTTTCAACATTTCCGATCACACACACACACATTTTTCACATCGCCTCTTCATAATGCAACACATCCAAGCATATCTGGTGTACAAATCAACAATACATCTGAGGCAATCTCAAAACCTCATTGTTTTAAACTTTGTCAATCACACACGCACACATTTTTCACACAACCTTTTCATAATGTGTGCTTGTCTTACATATCGATGGTAACATCAAGTCAGATGATCACACACACACACCCTTTTCATAATGTGTGCTTGTCTTACATATCGCAATAACATCAAGTCAGATGATCACACACACACACTTTTCATAATGTGTGCTTGTCTTACATATCGACAGTAACATCAAGTCAGATGATCACACACACACTTTTCATAATGTGGGCTAGTCTCACATATCGCAGTAACATCAAGTCAGATGATCACACACACCCTTTTCATAATGTGGGCTTGTCATATATCGCAGTAACATCAACAACACAGTTTTTAATAATGTGGGTTGTCTCACATATATCGCAGTGACATCAGTCACACAGTTTTTTATAATGTGGGTTGTCTCACATATATCGCAGTGACATCAGTCACACAGTTTTTCATAATGTGGGTTGTCTCACATATATCGCAGTGACATCAGTCACAGTTTTTCATAATGTGGGTTGTCTCACATATATCGCAGTGACATCAGTCACACAGTTTTTCATAATGTGGGTTGTCTCACATATATCGCAGTGACATCAGTCACACAGTTTTTTATAATGTGGGTTGTCTCACATATCGCAGTGACATCAGTCACACAGTTTTTCATAATGTGGGTTGTCTCACATATATCGCAGTAACATCAACCACAGTTTTTTATAATGTGGGTTGTCTTACATATCGCAGTAACATCAGTCACACAGTTTTTCATAATGTGGGTTGTCTCATATATCGCAGTGACATCAGTCACAGTTTTTCATAATGTGGGTTGTCTCACATATTTCGCAGTGACATCAGTCACACAGTTTTTCATAATGTGGGTTGTCTCACATATCGCAGTGACATCATCACAAGGCACAGTTTTTTATAATGTGGGTTGTCTCACATATCGCAGTGACATCAGTCACACAGTTTTTCATAATGTGGGTTGTCTCATAATCGCAAGTACACATCAGTCACACAGTTTTTTATAATGTGGGTTGTCTCATATATCGCAGTGACATCAGTCACACAGTTTTTTATAATGTGGGTTGTCTCACATATATCGCAGTAACATCAGTCACACAGTTTTTCATAATGTGGGTTGTCTTACATATCGCAGTAACATCAACCACACAGTCTTTCACACAGCCTCTTCATGCAGTGTGACGGTCAGCTGAGGGGAGATAAGTCTCTCAGCACTGCCCCTGCCGCTGCTGGAGTGGTCTGTGCTGCTGTAGCCGCTGGATTTGTCCACCAGGCTCATCTGCTCCAGGTGCTCTGGCCGCACCGCCGCTCCCACCGGAGCAGGCCTGGGAGGCCGCTTGGAGGCCGCTGCCGCTCGGGGAGTGGTTTGAACGCCGCCTGTGCCCCGCCCTTTGCGAAGTCTGACCTCCGTGTCCACTGGGGGCGGGGGTGGGGTGCCGTGGTTGGAGCGCCTTCGCCTGTCGCCTTTGATCCTGTCAAGCAAAGAAGGAAGCGCAAACCGTAGTTTTCGGACTATAGGGCGATAGTCTTTTTCCCAAAGACTAAAGAAAAAGGAAAAAAAAAAAAAATAAAAAAGAAAAAAAAAGAGCCCTGCCTGCTATGATATGACTGATGATATGGTCAGACAATTATAGGGTGATAGTCTTTTTCCCAGACTGAGAGCCCTGCGCTATGATGTGACTGATGATATGGTCAGACAATTATAAGGCGATGCCTTTTCCCTAGACTGAGATCCCTGCGCCTTATGATGTGACTGATGATATGGTCAGACAATTATAAGGCGATGCCTTTTCCCCACACTGAGGTAGCCCTGCGCCCTTATGATGTGACTGATGATATGGTCAAGCACAATTATAAGAGCGATGCCTTTTCCCCACACTGAGAGCCCTTTGCGCCTTATGATGTGACCTGATGATATGGTCAGACAATTATAAGGCGATGCTTTTTTTTTTTCCAGACTGAGATCCCTGTGCCTATTATGATGTGACTGATGATATATTGTCAGACAATTATAAGGCGATGCCTTTTCCCCACACTGAGAGCCCTGCGCCTTATGATGTGACTGATGATATGGTCAGACAATTATAAGGCGATGCCTTTTCCCCACACTGAGACCCCTGCGCCTTATGATGTGACTGATGATATGGTCAGACAATTATAAGGCGATGCCTTTTTCCCACACTGAGAGCCCTGCGCCTTATGATGTGACTGATGTCATGATATGGTCAGAAAGTGTAGTCACAACATCTGAATTTGGTGTGAAATTTGGGGGGTGCGCCTTATATGTCTGAACAATATGGCACTGAATATGTTGGACTATTAGGTGCATCTCATTATAAATAAATAACACATTAGGTGTACCCTTATTATAAGAATTAAACACATTAGGCGCACCTTATTATAAGAATTAACACATTAGGTGCATCTTATTATAAGAATTAACACATTAGGTGCATCTTATTATAAGAATTAACACATTAGGTGCATCTCATTATAAGAATTAACACATTAGGTGCATCTTATTATAAGAATTAACACATTAGGTGCACCTTATTATAAGAATTAACACAGAATTCAGATTTTGTCATAATATTTTCATAAGCACTATATCTAAGTCTGGTATGGAAAAAAGAGTGTAGTTTTAACTTTAATAGCTCGAAAAATACAAAAATATGGTACATATACAGACATGGACACACACACACACACACACACACACATACATACACACACACACATACACATACACACACTGTTTCTGTAGCTCAATCCAATAGCAAACATTACAAAAACAATGACAACATGCATTAGAGTTTTCAAAATTGACTTTGTAAAAATTCAACAAAACTGACTTTATTACAGCTGACATATGACGTAACAAAAAATAATTGATAAACAAACAAAACAACAGACACAGCCCATCTGTATGGACACAGGCATCGCTTTGTGAGTGCATCAAACCACTGCACAGAAAACAACAGACACAGCCCATCTATATGGACACAGGCATCGCTTTGTGAGTGCAACAAACCACTGCACAGAAAACAACAGACACAGCCCATCTATATGGACACAGGCATCGCTTTGTGAGTGCATCAAACCACTGCACAGAAAACAACAGACACAGCCCATCTATATGGACACAGGCATCGCTTTGTGAGTGCATCAAACCACTGCACAGAAAACAACAGACACAGCCCATCTATATGGACACAGGCATCGCTTTGTGAGTGCATCAAACCACTGCACAGAAAACAACAGACACAGCCCATCTATATGGACACAGGCATTGCTTTGTGAGTGCAACAAACCACTGCACACAAAACAGAGAGACGCAAGTCGAAAGACCTCACTTCACTCTCAATATTTCGGTCAGGTCAAACTGTCATTTTTTGCTGTTATAGCGGCACCATCTGATTTTTGCAAATTGGTTGTTTTAAAAAAAACCTTGTTAGACGATGCAGCGTGCGTTGATCAACTGGTATTGTTGTTTTAAACCTGTGTTTAGACGAAGATGCAGCTGTGCGTTGATCACTGGTAAATTGTTGTTTTAAACATTTTTGCTGTTAATTTGTCAGACGATGCAGTGTGCGTTGATCAACTGGTAAATTGTTGTTTTAAACCTTGTTTGCAGTGTGCGTTGAATTGTTGTTTTAAACCTGTGTTAGACGATGCAGCGTGCGTTGATCAACTGGTAAGTTGTTGTTTTAAACCTTTGTCAGACGATGCAGCGTGTGTTGATCAACTGGTAAATTGTTGTTTTAAACCTTTGTTAGACGATGCAGCGTGTGTTGATCAACTGGTAAATTGTTGTTTTAAACCTTTGTCAGACGATGCAGTGTGCGTTGATCAACTGGTAAATTGTTGTTTTAAACCTTTGTCAGACGATGCAGCGTGTGCAACTGGTTGATCAACTGGTAAATTGTTGTTTTAAACCTGTGTTAGACGATGCAGTGTGCGTTGATCAACTGGTAAATTGTTGTTTTAAACCTTTGTTAGACGATGCAGCGTGCGTTGATCAACTGGTAAATTGTTGTTTTAAACCTTTGTTAGATAGATGCAGCGTGATCAAACTGGTAAAGTTGTTGTTTTAAAACCTTTGTGATACGATGCAGCGTGTGCGTGATCAACGATGCAGCGTGTGTTGATCAACTG
The DNA here is from genome assembly GCA_017654935.2 of Phymorhynchus buccinoides. Taxonomy (NCBI): domain Eukaryota; kingdom Metazoa; phylum Mollusca; class Gastropoda; order Neogastropoda; family Raphitomidae; genus Phymorhynchus; species Phymorhynchus buccinoides. The sequence goes on from JAGGCT020004072.1 coordinate 1,008,857, forward strand.
GTAAATTGTTGTTTTAAACCTTTGTTAGACGATGCAGCGTGTGTTGATCAACTGGTAAATTGTTGTTTTAAACCTTTGTTAGATGATGCAGCGTGTGTTGATCAACTGGTAAATTGTTGTTTTAAACCTTTGTTAGATGATGCAGCGTGTGTTGATCAACTGGTAAATTGTTGTTTTAAACCTTTGTTAGACGATGCAGCGTGTGTTGATCAACTGGTAAATTGTTGTTTTAAACCTGTGTTAGACGATGCAGCTTGTGTTGATCAACTGGTAAATTGTTGTTTTAAACCTTTGTTAGACGATGCAGCGTGTGTTGATCAACTGGTAAATTGTTGTTTTAAACCTGTGTTAGACGATGCAGCGTGTGTTGATCAACTGGTAAATTGTTGTTTTAAACCTTTGTCAGACGATGATGCAGCGTGTGTTGATCAACTGGTAAGTTGTTGTTTTAAACCTTTGTTAGACGATGCAGCGTGTGTTGATCAACTGGTAAATTGTTGTTTTAAACCTGTGTTAGACGATGCAGCGTGTGTTGATCAACTGGTAAGTTGTTGTTTTAAACCTTTGTTAGACGATGCAGCGTGTGTTGATCAACTGGTAAGTTGTTGTTTTAAACCTGTGTTAGACGATGCAGTGTGCGTTGATCAACTGGTAAACTGTTGTTTTAAACCTGACGATGTTTGTTGTTTTAAACCTTTGTCAGACGATGCAGCGTGTGTTGATCAACTGGTAAATTGTTGTTTTAAACCTTTGTTAGACGATGCAGCGTGTGTTGATCAACTGGTAAGTTGTTGTTTTAAACCTTTGTTAGACAGCTGTGTTGAGGTAAATTGTTGTTTTAAACGTTAGACGATGCAGCGTGTGTTGATCAACTGGTAAATTGTTGTTTTAAACCTAGCGTGTGTATGAACCTGTGTGTTGATCAACTGAAGTTGTTGTTTTAAACCTGTGTTATGCAGCGTGTGTTGATCAACTGGTAAACTTGTTGTTTTAAACCTTTGTTAGACGATGCAGCGTGCGTTGATCAACTGGTAAGTTGTTGTTTTAAACCTTTGTTAGACGATGCAGCGTGCGTTGATCAACTGGTAAAAACCTTGTTGTTTTAAACCTTTGTCAGACGATGCAGCGTGATCAACTGTTGATCAACTGGTAAATTGTTGTTTTAAACCTTTGTTAGACGATGCAGCGTGTGTTGATCAACTGGTAAATTGTTGTTTTAAACCTGTGTTAGACGATGCAGCGTGTGTTGATCAACTGGTAAGTTGTTGTTTTAAACCTTTGTTAGACGATGCAGCGTGCGTTGATCAACTGGTAAATTGTTGTTTTAAACCTTTGTTAGACGATGCAGCGTGTGTTGATCAACTGGTAAGTTGTTGTTTTAAACCTGTGTTAGACGATGCAGCGTGTGTTGATCAACTGTTTGTTGTTTTATTTGTTAGAGACAGTGCAACCTGTGTTAGTGCAGCGTGCGTTGATCAACTGGTAAATTGTTGTTTTAAACCTTTGTTAGACGATGCAGCGTGTGTTGATCAACTGGTAAATTGTTGTTTTAAACCTTTGTTAGACGATGCAGCGTGCGTTGATCAACTGGTAATTTGTTGTTTTAAACCTTTGTTAGACGATGCAGCGTGCGGTTGATCAACTGGTAAACTTGTTGTTTTAAACCTTTGTTAGACGATGCAGCGTGCGTTGATCAACTGGTAAGTTGTTGTTTTAAACCTTTGTTAGACGATGCAGCGTGTGTTGATCAACTGGTAAGTTGTTGTTTTAAACCTTTGTTAGACGATGCAGCGTGTGTTGATCAACTGGTAAATTGTTGTTTTAAACCTTTGTTAGACGATGCAGCGTGTGTTGATCAACTGGTAAGTTGTTGTTTTAAACCTTTGTTAGACGATGCAGCGTGTGTTGATCAACTGGTAAATTGTTGTTTTAAACCTTGTTAGTTGCAGCGTGTGTTGATCAACTGGTAAGTTGTTGTTTTAAACTGTGTTAGACGATGCAGCGTGTGTTGATCAACTGGTAAATTGTTGTTTTAACAAAAACCTGTTTTAGACGATGTAGCGTGTGTTGATCAACTGGTAAGTTGTTGTTTTAAACCTGTGTTAGACGATGCAGCTGGTTGATCAACTGGTAAATTGTTGTTGTTTTAAACCTTTGTTAGACGATGCAGCGTGTGTTGATCAACTGGTAAGTTGTTGTTTTAAACCTTTGTTAGACGATGCAGCGTGTGTTGATCAACTGGTAAATTGTTGTTTTAAACCTGTGTTAGACGATGCAGCGTGCGTTGATCAACTGGTAAATTGTTGTTTTAAACCTTTGTTAGACGATGCAGCGTTGTGTTGATCAACTGGTAAACTGTTGTCTTTAACCTGTGTTAGACGATGCAGCGTGTGTTGATCAACTGGTAAACTTGTTGTTTTAAACCTTTGTTAGACCTTTGATGCAGCGTGCGTTGATCAACTGGTAAGTTGTTGTTTTAAACCTTTGTCAGACGATGCAGCGTGCGTTGATCAACTGGTAAATTGTTGTTTTAAACCTTTGTCAGACGATGCAGCGTGTGTTGATCAACTGGTAAATTGTTGTTTTAAACCTTTGTCAGACGATGCAGCGTGCGTTGATCAACTGGTAAGTTGTTGTTTTAAACCTTTGTCAGACGATGCAGCGTGCGTTGATCAACTGGTAAATTGTTGTTTTAAACCTTTGTCAGATGATGCAGCGTGTGTTGATCAACTGGTAAATTGTTGTTTTAAACCTTTGTTGATCAACTGGTAAATTGTTGTTTTAAACCTGTGTTAGACGATGCAGCGTGTGTTGATCAACTGGTAAATTGTTGTTTTAAACCTTTGTTAGACGATGCAGCGTGTGTTGATCAACTGGTAAATTGTTGTTTTAAACCTTTGTTAGATGATGCAGCGTGTGTTGATCAACTGGTAAATTGTTGTTTTAAACCTGTGTTAGACGATGCAGCGTGTTGATCAACTGGTAAGTTGTTGTTTTAAACCTCGATGCAGCGTGCGTTGATCAACTGGTAAGTTGTTGTTTTAAACCTGCGTTGTTAGACGATGCAGCGTGTGTTGATCAACTGGTAAGTTGTTGTTTTAAACCTTTGTTAGACGATGCAGCGTGATCAACTGGTAAGTTGATCAACTGGTAAACTTGTTGTTTTAAACCTTTGTTAGACGATGCAGCGTGTGTTGATCAACTGGTAAGTTGTTGTTTTAAACCTGTGTTAGACGATGCAGCGTGCGTTGATCAACTGGTGTTGTTGTTATCAGCGTGTGTTGATCAACTGGTAAATTGTTGTTTTAAACCTTTGTTAGTGCAGCGTGTGTTGATCAACTGGTAAATTGTTGTTTTAAACCTGTGTAGACGATGCAGCGTGTGTTGATCAACTGGTAAGTTGTTGTCCTTGTTAAACCTGTGTCGGATGCACTGGTAGACGAGACGATGCAGCGTGTGTTGATCAACTGGTAAGTGAAACTGTTGTTTTAAACCTTTGTTAGACGATGCAGCGTGTGTTGATCAACTGGTAATTGTTGTTGTTTTAAACCTTTGTTAGACGATGCAGCGTGTGTTGATCAACTGGTAAATTGTTGTTTTAAACCTTTGTTAGACGATGCAGCGTGTGTTGATCAACTGGTAAATTGTTGTTTTAAACCTTTGTTAGACGATGCAGCGTGTGTTGATCAACTGGTAAATTGTTGTTTTAAACCTTTGTTAGATGATGCAGCGTGTGTTGATCAACTGGTAAATTGTTGTTTTAAACCTTTGTTAGATGATGCAGCGTGTGTTGATCAACTGGTAAGTTGTTGTTTTAAACCTTTGTTAGACGATGCAGATGTGTGTTGATCAACTGGTAAATTGTTGTTTTAAACCTGTGTTAGACGATGCAGCGTGTGTTGATCAACTGGTAAATTGTTGTTTTAAACCTTTGTTAGACGATGCAGCGTGTGTTGATCAACTGGTAAGTTGTTGTTTTAAACCTTTGTTAGACGATGCAGCGTGTGTTGATCAACTGGTAAATTGTTGTTTTAAACCTTTGTTAGACGATGCAGCGTGTGTTGATCAACTGGTAAACCCCTTTGTTGTTTTAAACCTGTTGTTAGACGATGCAGCGTGTGTTGATCAACTGGTAAGTTGTTGTTTTAAACCTTTGTTAGACGATGCAGCGTGTGTTGATCAACTGGTAAATTGTTGTTTTAAACCTTTGTTAGACGATGCAGCGTGTGTTGATCAACTGGTAAATTGTTGTTTTAAACCTTTGTTAGACAGATGCAGCGTGTGTTGATCAACTGGTAAATTGTTGTTTTAAACCTTTGTTAGATGATGCAGCGTGTGTTGATCAACTGGTAAATTGTTGTTTTAAACCTTTGTCAGACGATGCAGCGTGCGTTGATCAACTGGTAAATTGTTGTTTTAAACCTTTGTTAGATGATGCAGCGTGTGTTGATCAACTGGTAAATTGTTGTTTTAAACCTTTGTTAGATGATGCAGCGTGTGTTGATCAACTGGTAATTTGTTGTTTTAAACCTTTGTTAGACGATGCAGCGTGTCAACTGTTGATCGAACGTGGTATCAACTGGTAAGTTGTTGTTTTAAACCTTTGTCAGACGATGCAGCGTGCGTTGATCAACTGGTAAATTGTTGTTTTAAACCTTTGTCAGACGATGCAGCGTGCGTTGATCAACTGGTAAGTTGTTGTTTTAAACCTTTGTTAGACGATGCAGCGTGATCAACTGGTAAATTGTTGTTTTAAACAGCGTGCAAGTTGATCAACTGGTAAGTTGTTGTTTTAAACCTTTGTTAGACGATGCAGCGTGTGTTGATCAACTGGTAAGTTGTTGTTTTAAACCTTTGTTAGACGATGCAGCGTGTGGTATATATTTTGTTGATCAACTGGTAAGTTGTTGTTTTAAACCTTGTGTTAGATCGATGCAGCGTGCAGTTGATCAACTGGTAAGTTGTTGTTTTAAACCTGTGTTAGACGATGCAGCGTGTTGTTGATCAACTGGTAAGTTGTTGTTTTAAACCTTTGTTAGACGATGCAGCGTGTGTTGATCAACTGGTAAGTTGTTGTTTTAAACCTCATGCAGCTGGTTGATCAACTGGTAAATTGTTGTTTTAAACCTTTGTCAGACGATGCAGCGTGTGCGTTGATCAACTGGTAAATTGTTGTTTTAAACCTTTGTTAGAATTATTTAAAACGATGCAGCGTGTGTTGATCAACTGGTAAATTGTTGTTTTAAACCTTTGTTAGACGATGCAGCGTGTGTTGATCAACTGGTAAGTTGTTGTTTTAAACCTTTGTTAGACGATGCAGCGTGTGTTGATCAACTGGTAAGTTGTTGTTTTAAACCTTTGTTAGACGATGCAGCGTGCAGCGTGTGTTGATCAACTGGTAAGTTGTTGTTTTAAACCTGTGTTAGACGATGCACGCTGCATCGTCTAACAAAGGTTTAAAACAACAACAACTTACCAGTTGATCAACACACGCTGCATCGTCTAACAAAGGTTTAAAACAACAATTTACCAGTTGATCAACACACGCTGCATCATCTAACAAAGGTTTAAAACAACAATTTACCAGTTGATCAACACACGCTGCATCATCTAACAAAGGTTTAAAACAACAATTTACCAGTTGATCAACACAACACACGCTGCATCATCTAACAAAGGTTTAAAACAACAATTTACCAGTTGATCAACACACGCTGCATCGTCTGCAACAAAGGTTTAAAACAACAGGTTTACCAGTTGATCAACACACGCTGCATCGTCTAACACAGGTTTAAAACAACAACTTACAGTTGATCAACACACGCTGCATCATCTAACAAAGGTTTAAAACAACAATTTACCAGTTGATCAACACACGCTGCATCGTCTAACACAGGTTAAAAACAACAATTTACCAGTTGATCAACGCACGCTGCATCGTCTAACAAAGGTTTAAAACAACAACTTACCAGTTGATCAACACACGCTATGCACGCTGCATCGTCTGACACAGGTTTAAAACAACAACTTACCAGTTGATCAACACACTCTGCATCGTCTAACACAGGTTTAAAACAACAATTTACCAGTTGATCAACACACGCTGCATCGTCTAACAAAGGTTTAAAACAACAACTTACCAGTTGATCAACACAAGCTGCATCGTCTAACACAGGTTTAAAACAACAACTTACCAGTTGATCAACACACGCTGCATCGTCTAACAAAGGTTTAAAACAACAACTTACCAGTTGATCAACACACGCTGCATCGTCTAACACAGGTTAAAGACAACAGATTACCAGTTGATCAACGCATGCTGCATCGTCTAACAAAGGTTTAAAACAACAACTTACCAGTTGATCAACACGCTGCTTCGTCTAACACAGGTTAAAGACAACAACTTACCAGTTGATCAACACACGCTGCATCGTCTAACAAAGGTTTAAAACAACAATTTACCAGTTGATCAACGCACGCTGCATCGTCTAACACAGGTTTAAAACAACAACTTACCAGTTGATCAACACACGCTGCATCATCTAACAAAGGTTTAAAACAACAATTTACCAGTTGATCAACACACGCTGCATCATCTAACAAAGGTTTAAAACAACAATTTACCAGTTGATCAACACACGCTGCATCATCTAACAAAGGTTTAAAACAACAATTTACCAGTTGATCAACACACGCTGCATCATCTAACACAAGGTTTAAAACAACAATTTACCAGTTGATCAACACACGCTGCATCATCTAACAAAGGTTTAAAACAACAATTTACCAGTTGATCAACACACGCTGCATCGTCTAACAAAGGTTTAAAACAACAACTTACCAGTTGATCAACACAAGCTGCATCGTCTAACACAGGTTTAAAACAACAATTTACCAGTTGATCAACGCACACTGCATCGTCTGACAAAGGTTTAAAACAACAACTTACCAGTTGATCAACGCACGCTGCATCGTCTGACAAAGGTTTAAAACAACAAATTTACCAGTTGATCAACACACGCTGCATCGTCTGACAAAGGTTTAAAACAACAATTTACCAGTTGATCAACGCACGCTGCATCGTCTGACAAAGGTTTAAAACAACAACTTACCAGTTGATCAACGCACGCTGCATCGTCTAACACAGGTTTAAAACAACAACTTACCAGTTGATCAACACACGCTGCATCGTCTAACACAGGTTTAAAGACAACAGTTTACCAGTTGATCAACACACGCTGCATCGTCTAACAAAGGTTTAAAACAACAATTTACCAGTTGATCAACGCACGCTGCATCGTCTAACACAGGTTTAAAACAACAAACTTACCAGTTGATCAACACACGCTGCATCGTCTAACAAAGGTTTAACACAACAACTTACCAGTTGATCAACACACGCTGCATCGTCTAACACAGGTTTAAAACAACAACTTACCAGTTGATCAACGCACGCTGCATCGTCTAACAAAGGTTTAAAACAACAAATTACCAGTTGATCAACACACGCTGCATCATCTAACAAAGGTTTAAAACAACAATTTACCAGTTGATCAACACACGCTGCATCGTCTAACAAAGGTTTAAAACAACAACTTACCAGTTGATCAACGCACGCTGCATCGTCTAACAAAGGTTTAAAACAACAACTTACCAGTTGATCAACACACGCTGCATCGTCTAACAAAGGTTTAAAACAACAACTTACCAGTTGATCAACGCACGCTGCATCGTGGTTTAAAACATCCAGTTGATCAACACACGCTGCATCGTCTGACAAAGGTTTAAAACAACAATTTACCAGTTGATCAACACACGCTGCATCGTCTAACAAAGGTTTACAAAGGTTTAAAACAACAACTTACCAGTTGATTTAAAAAGGTTTAAAACAACAATTACCAGTACCAGCTTGATCAACAATTTACCAGTTGATCAACACACGCTGCATCATCTGCATCCAGTTGATCAACACACGCTGCATCATCTAACAAAGGTTTAAAACAACAATTTACCAGTTGATCAACGCACGCTGCATCGTCTGACAAAGGTTTAAAACAACAATTTACCAGTTGATCAACGCACGCTGCATCGTCTAACAAAGGTTTAAAACAACAACTTACAACAACACAAGCTTTACCAGTTGATCAACACACGCTGCATCGTCTGACAAAGGTTTAAAACAACAATTTACCAGTTGATCAACGCACGCTGCATCGTCTGACAAAGGTTTAAAACAACAATTTACCAGTTGATCAACGCACGCTGCATCGTTGATCAACGCACGCTGCATCGTCTAACACAGGTTTAAAACAACAATTTACCAGTTGATCAACGCACGCTGCATCGTCTAACAAAGGTTTAAAACAACAATTTACCAGTTGATCAACGCACGCTGCATCGTCTGACAAAGGTTTAAAACAACAAATTACCAGTTGATCAACACACGCTGCATCGTCTAACACAGGTTTAAAACAACAACTTACCAGTTGATCAACGCACGCTGCATCGTCTGACAAAGGTTTAAAACAACAACTTACCAGTTGATCAACGCACGCTGCATCGTCTGACAAAGGTTTAAAACAACAATTTACCAGTTGATCAACACACGCTGCATCGTCTGACACAAAGGTTTAAAACAACAACTTACCAGTTGATCAACAACACGCTGCATCGTCTAACAAAGGTTTAAAACAACAATTTACCAGTTGATCAACACACACTGCATCGTCTAACACAGGTTAAAGACAACAACTTACCAGTTGATCAACACACGCTGCATCGTCTAACACAGGTTTAAAACAACAACTTACCAGTTGATCAACACACGCTGCATCGTCTAACAAAGGTTTAAAACAACAAATTACCAGTTGATCAACGCACGCTGCATCGTCTAACAAAGGTTTAAAACAACAAATTACCAGTTGATCAACACACGCTGCATCATCTAACAAAGGTTTAAAACAACAATTTACCAGTCTGACAAAGGTTTAAAACAACAATTTACCAGTTGATCAACAGCTGCATCGTCTAACAAAGGTTTAAAACAACAATTTACCAGTTGATCAACGCACGCTGCATCGTCTGCATCGTCTAACAAAGGTTTAAAACAACAATTTACCAGTTGATCAACACACGCTGCATCATCTAACAAAGGTTTAAAACAACAATTTACCAGTTGATCAACACACGCTGCATCATCTAACAAAGGTTTAAAACAACAATTTACCAGTTGATCAACACACGCTGCATCATCTAACAAAGGTTTACAACAATTTACCAGGTTTAAAACAACAATTTACCAGTTGATCAACGCACGCTGCATCGTCTAACAAAGGTTTAAAACAACAATTTACCAGTTGATCAACACACGCTGCATCATCTAACAAAGGTTTAAAACAAGTTGATCAACACACGCTGCATTTAACAAAGGTTTAAAACAACAATTTACCAGTTGATCAACACACGCTGCATCATCTAACAAAGGTTTAAAACAACAATTTACCAGTTGATCAACACACGTTGATCAACAATTTACACGCTGCATCGTCTAACACAGGTTTAAAACAACAACTTACCAGTTGATCAACGCACGCTGCATCGTCTAACAAAGGTTTAAAACAACAATTTGCAAAAATCATGGATGGTGCCGCTGAATTAACAGCAAAAATGACAGTTTGACCTGAAATGGTGACCGAAATATTGAGTTTATCTGTTCCTCGAGTGAAGTGAGGTCTTTCGACTTGCGTCTCTCTGTTTTGTGTGCAGTGGTTTGTTGCACTCACAAAGCAATGCCTGTGTCCATATAGATGGGCTGTGTCTGTTGTTTTCTGTGCAGTGGTTTGATGCACTCACAAAGCGATGCCTGTGTCCATATAGATGGGCTGTGTCTGTTGTTTTCTGTGCAGTGGTTTGATGCACTCACAAAGCGATGCCTGTGTCCATATAGATGGGCTGTGTCTGTTGTTTTCTGTGCAGTGGTTTGATGCACTCACAAAGCGATGCCTGTGTCCATATAGATGGGCTGTGTCTGTTGTTTTCTGTGCAGTGGTTTGTTGCACTCACAAAGCGATGCCTGTGTCCATATAGATGGGCTGTGTCTGTTGTTTTCTGTGCAGTGGTTTGATGCACTCACAAAGCGATGCCTGTGTCCATACAGATGGGCTGTGTCTGTTGTTTTGTTTGTTTATCAATTATTTTTTGTTACGTCATATGTCAGCTGTAATAAAGTCAGTTTTGTTGAATTTTTACAAAGTCAATTTTGAAAACTCTAATGCATGTTGTCATTGTTTTTGTAATGTTTGCTATTGGATTGAGCTACAGAAACAGTGTGTGTATGTGTGTATGTGTGTGTGTGTATGTATGTGTGTGTGTGTGTGTGTGTGGCCATGTCTGTATATGTACCATATTTTTGTATTTTTCGAGCTATTAAAGTTAAAACTACACTCTTTTTTCCATACCAGACTTAGATATAGTGCTTAAGAAAATATTATGACAAAATCTGAATTCTGTGTTAATTCTTATAATAAGGTGCACCTAATGTGTTAATTCTTATAATAAGATGCACCTAATGTGTTAATTCTTATAATAAGATGCACCTAATGTGTTAATTCTTATAATAAGGTGCACCTAATGTGTTAATTCTTATAATAAGATGCACCTAATGTGTTAATTCTTATAATAAGGTGCGCCTAATGTGTTAATTCTTATAATAAGGTACACCTAATGTGTTAATTCTTATAATGAGATGCACCTAATAGTCCAACATATTCAGTGCCATATTGTTCAGACTATAAGGCGCACCCCCCAAATTTCACACCAAATTCAGATTTTGTGACTACACTTTCTGACCATATCATGACATCAGTCACATCATAAGGCGCAGGGGTCTCAGTGTGGGGAAAAGGCATCGCCTTATAATTGTCTGACCATATCATCAGTCACATCATAAGGCGCAGGGCTCTCAGTGTGGGGGAAAAGGCATCGCCTTATAATTGTCTGACCATATCATCAGTCACATCATAAGGCGCAGGGCTCTCAGTGTGGGGAAAAGGCATCGCCTTATAATTGTCTGACCATATCATCAGTCACATCATAAGGCGCAGGGCTCTCAGTGTGGGAAAAAGGCATCGCCTTATAATTGTCTGACCATATCATCAGTCACATCATAAGGCGCAGGGGTCTCAGTGTGGGGAAAAGGCATCGCCTTATAATTGTCTGACCACATCATCAGTCACATCATAAGGCGCAGGGCTCTCAGTGTGGGGAAAAGGCATCGCCTTATAATTGTCTGACCATATCATCAGTCATATCATAAGGCGCAGGGCTCTCAGTCTGGGGAAAAAGGCATCGCCTTATAATTGTCTGACACATATCATCAGTCATATCATAGCGCAGGGCTCTCAGTCTGGGGAAAAGGACTATCACCCTATAATTGTCTGACCATATCATCAGTCATATCATAGGGCGCAGGGCTCTCAGTCTGGGAAAAAGACTATCGCCCTATAGTCCGAAAACTACGGTTTGCGCTTCCTTCTTTGCTTGACAGGATCAAAGGCGACAGGCGAAGGCGCTCCAACCACGGCACCCCACCCCCGCCCCCAGTGGACACGGAGGTCAGACTTCGCAAAGGGCGGGGCACAGGCGGCGTTCAAACCACTCCCCGAGCGGCAGCGGCCTCCAAGCGGCCTCCCAGGCCTGCTCCGGTGGGAGCGGCGGTGCGGCCAGAGCACCTGGAGCAGATGAGCCTGGTGGACAAATCCAGCGGCTACAGCAGCACAGACCACTCCAGCAGCGGCAGGGGCAGTGCTGAGAGACTTATCTCCCCTCAGCTGACCGTCACACTGCATGAAGAGGCTGTGTGAAAGACTGTGTGGTTGATGTTACTGCGATATATGACAAGCACACATTATGAAAAGAGTGTGTGTGTGATCATCTGACTTGATGTTACCATCGATATGTAAGACAAGCACATATTATGAAAAACTGTGTGACTGGACTGTCACTAGCAGACTATGTAGAGAGCAAGACCCACATGTAATAAAAAAAACTGTGTGACTGATGTTATTGCGATATATGACAAGCCCACATTATGAAAAACTGTGTGACTGATGTTGTTGCGATATGTAAGACAACCCACATTATAAAAAACTGTGTGACTGATGTCACTGCGATATATGTGAGACAACCCACATTATAAAAAACTGTGTGACTGATGTCACTGCGATATATGTGAGACAGGCTCACATTATAAAAAACTGTGACTGATGTTGTTACTGCGATATATGTGAGACAACCCACATTATGAAAAACTGTGTGACTGATGTTGTTGCGATATATGTAAGACAACCCACATTATAAAAAACTGTGGTTGATGTTACTGCGATATATGTGAGACAACCCACATTATGAAAAACTGTGTGACTGATGTCACTGCGATATGTGAGACAACCCACATTATGAAAAACTGTGTGGTTGATGTTACTGCGATATATGTGAGACAACCCACATTATTAAAAACTGTGTGACTGATGTCACTGCGATATATGTGAGACAACCCACATTATGAAAAACTGTGACTGATGTCACTGCGATATATGTGAGACAACCCACATTATAAAAAACTGTGTGACTGATGTCACTGCGATATTGTAAGACAACCCACATTATAAAAAACTGTGTGACTGATGTCACTGCGATATATGTGAGACAACCCACATTATTAAAAACTGTGTTGTTGATGTTACTGCGATATATGACAAGCCCACATTATGAAAAGGGTGTGTGTGATCATCTGACTTGATGTTACTGCGATATGTGAGACTAGCCCACATTATGAAAAGTGTGTGTGTGATCATCTGACTTGATGTTACTGTCGATATGTAAGACAAGCACACATTATGAAAAGTGTGTGTGTGTGATCATCTGACTTGATGTTATTGCGATATGTAAGACAAGCACACATTATGAAAAGGGTGTGTGTGTGATCATCTGACTTGATGTTACCATCGATATGTAAGACAAGCACACATTATGAAAAGGTTGTGTGAAAAATGTGTGCGTGTGTGATTGACAAAGTTTAAAACAATGAGGTTTTGAGATTGCCTCAGATGTATTGTTGATTTGTACACCAGATATGCTTGGATGTGTTGCATTATGAAGAGGTGATGTGAAAAATGTGTGTGTGTGTGTGTGATCGGAAATGTTGAAAACTATTATGAGGCTCCAAAAGAGGCCTGCTATCAATGCTAATACAACAGAGAAGCATGTATGTGACTCATGTGAAGAGACGGTGTCAGAAAAAAAAAAGGTGTGTGTGTGTGTGTGAAAATGTTGAAAACAATAAGACTGGGAAATAGGCTTGCTACAACAAAAAAGCATGTCATGTGACTCAATATGAAGAGGCTGTGTGAAGGGGTGGGAGTGGGGGCTGGAGCTGCAATTGAAAGCACTGAACAGTGTGGCTTTAGCATTGACTGTCAGGTACTGGTGATACTATGGACAAGCATGCAAGTGATGCTTCGTGAAGAAGGCTGTGTGGAAAAAGGTGTGTGGTTGGCGTAGACTCCCTACTGATAGGGAAGACAATCATGTTAGTGATGCTTCGTGAAGAAGGCTGTGTGGAAAAAGGTGTGTGGTTGGTGTAGACTCCCTACTGATAGGGAAGACAAGCATGTTAGTGATGCTTCGTGAAGAAGGCTGTGTGGAAAAAGGTGTGTGGTAGACTCCCTGATGATTGGGGATTAAGGGGGGGAAAAAGGAACAAAAAGACAAGCATGCAAGTGATGCTTCGTGAAGAAGGCTGTGTGGAAAAAGGTGTGTGGTTGGCTTAGATTCGCTGCTGATAGGGAAGACAAAGTATACAGCAAGGCCTATCCTTACCTCCCAAAATTAAGAATATAAGGTCTTTGGATAACAGGTCCTGATTTGATGCCTTTTAGCAGCATGCATGAGAAACCATTGTAGTGCATAAACGCATAAACGCGACATTGGCGGTGAAAGGGTTAAATGTGCTGATGTTTGGTAAAACAAGCGTGTGTGTGACGGATTATTGAAAGGCCTTGTGGAAGGGGATCCTGTGGATGTGCCAGACAAGTGTGTGTGTGACGGATTATAGAAAGGCCTTGTGGAAGGGGATCCTGTGGATGTGCCAGACAAGCGTGTGTGTGACGGATTATAGAAAGGCCTTGTGGAAGGGGATCCTGTGGATGTGCCAGACAAGTGTGTGTGTGACGGATTATAGAAAGGCCTTGTGGAAGGGGATCCTGTGGATGTGCCAGACAAGCGTGTGTGTGACGGATTATTGAAAGGCCTTGTGGAAGGGGATCCTGTGGATGTGCCAGACAAGTGTGTGTGTGACGGATTATAGAAAGGCCTTGTGGAAGGGGATCCTGTGGATGTGCCAGACAAGCGTGTGTGTGACGGATTATAGAAAGGCCTTGTGGAAGGGGATCCTGTGGATGTGCCAGACAAGTGTGTGTGTGACGGATTATAGAAAGGCCTTGTGGAAGGGGATCCTGTGGATGTGCCAGACAAGTGTGTGTGTGACGGATTATAGAAAGGCCTTGTGGAAGGGGATCCTGTGGATGTGCCAGACAAGTGTGTGTGTGACGGATTATAGAAAGGCCTTGTGGAAGGGGATCCTGTGGATGTGCCAGACAAGTGTGTGTGTGACGGATTATAGAAAGGCCTTGTGGAAGGGGATCCTGTGGATGTGCCAGACAAGTGTGTGTGTGACGGATTATAGAAAGGCCTTGTGGAAGGGGATCCTGTGGATGTGCCAGACAAGTGTGTGTGTGACGGATTATAGAAAGGCCTTGTGGAAGGGGATCCTGTGGATGTGCCAGACAAGTGTGTGTGTGACGGATTATAGAAAGGCCTTGTGGAAGGGGATCCTGTGGATGTGCCAGACAAGTGTGTGTGTGACGGATTATAGAAAGGCCTTGTGGAAGGGGATCCTGTGGATGTGCCAGACAAGTGTGTGTGTGACGGATTATAGAAAGGCCTTGTGGAAGGGGATCCTGTGGATGTGCCAGACAAGAGTGTGTGTGACGGATTATAGAAAGGCCTTGTGGAAGGGGATCCTGTGGATGTGCCAGACAAGTGTGTGTGTGACGGATTATAGAAAGGCCTTGTGGAAGGGGATCCTGTGGATGTGCCAGACAAGTGTGTGTGTGATGGATTATAGAAAGGCCTTGTGGAAGGGGATCCTGTGGATGTGCCAGACAAGTGTGTGTGTGACGGATTATAGAAAGGCCTTGTGGAAGGGGATCCTGTGGATGTGCCAGACAAGAGTGTGTGTGACGGATTATAGAAAGGCCTTGTGGAAGGGGATCCTGTGGATGTGCCAGACAAGAGTGTGTGTGACGGATTATAGAAAGGCCTTGTGGAAGGGGATCCTGTGGATGTGCCAGACAAGTGTGTGTGTGACGGATTATAGAAAGGCCTTGTGGAAGGGGATCCTGTGGATGTGCCAGACAAGAGTGTGTGTGACGGATTATAGAAAGGCCTTGTGGAAGGGGATCCTGTGGATGTGCCAGACAAGAGTGTGTGTGACGGATTATAGAAAGGCCTTGTGGAAGGGGATCCTGTGGATGTGCCAGACAAGTGTGTGTGTGACGGATTATAGAAAGGCCTTGTGGAAGGGGATCCTGTGGATGTGCCAGACAAGTGTGTGTGTGACGGATTATAGAAAGGCCTTGTGGAAGGGGATCCTGTGGATGTGCCAGACAAGTGTGTGTGTGACGGATTATAGAAAGGCCTTGTGGAAGGGGATCCTGTGGATGTGCCAGACAAGCGTGTGTGTGACGGATTATAGAAAGGCCTTGTGGAAGGGGATCCTGTGGATGTGCCAGACAAGCGTGTGTGTGACGGATTATAGAAAGGCCTTGTGGAAGGGGATCCTGTGGATGTGCCAGACAAGAGTGTGTGTGACGGATTATAGAAAGGCCTTGTGGAAGGGGATCCTGTGGATGTGCCAGACAAGAGTGTGTGTGACGGATTATAGAAAGGCCTTGTGGAAGGGGATCCTGTGGATGTGCCAGACAAGTGTGTGTGTGATGGATTATAGAAAGGCCTTGTGGAAGGGGATCCTGTGGATGTGCCAGACAAGTGTGTGTGTGACGGATTATAGAAAGGCCTTGTGGAAGGGGATCCTGTGGATGTGCCAGACAAGTGTGTGTGTGACGGATTATAGAAAGGCCTTGTGGAAGGGGATCATGTGGATGTGCCAGACAAGCTTCCAGCTGACAAACTCTTGCTGCTCATCGATCGTGAATGTCTGTGCATTTCACTGAATGACTGTCCATGATATGGAAAGCAAGGGTGTGAGAAAACTGTGTTTAGTAAGCTGTGCTAGGCTGGAGAGCCACTGGGGGAATTGGGGAGGAGTGTGTGTTGCTTGCACCAAGCAGCGCTTACATGCCAACTGTAGGTTCCACATTCAGCGGCGCAGTTTGGAGATGGAGTTATAGCTCCATTCAGAAAGGCTCCTTAATGTCTGTATATTATGTCCTTGTATATTATTGTCCCCAAGTCCTCCTGTCTGTGATACTGGTCCAATGATGGACCCCGTTGGCTGGGTGAAGAGGAGCCATTTGGTGTCACGGTGTGAACACTACGCTGCCCTTACCCCTGACCCCTGACCAAACATATGCTAGTACTGGTCTTTTTTTTCTTTTTTTTTCTTCATTTGCATAAATAATTATTGATGGGAACATGTTTAACAGAGAGAGGCAGTGCACAGTTCTGGTTTGAACAGTCCTATTATCTTTATTCTAAGCCCTATTTTATGTTATCAGCTGCAATGAAAGCTGCAGAGTTCAGGGAAAAGGTCCTGCACTCTTTGTCATGGAGATGGAACAATTACTTAGTGCTTGGGTTATTTGTATTTATGGGCGGTAAAATAATGAAAAAGTATGAGACAAAATGAACATTGGTCAGCCAGAATGGATGGTTTAGCCAGAATGGATGGTTCAGCCAGAATGGATGGTTTAGCTTGCTGCCTTTCGTGAACTGTCTGCCTGATACATGGACGGATAGTTCTTATGGGACACGCCAGCTTGTGCTACTTTTGTTGATAATAATAATAATAATAATTAATAACATTTATATGGCGCAGTATCCTGACAACAGCTCAAAGCGCCTTACAGATACAACGCATATACAAAACACACACGAACATGATAATACAGGCACGTAATACAGTGGAATCCGCTTTATCGGCATTCGGATAATCGGCCAAAGCCGCTTAATCGGCCAATTTCCTCTGGAACGGATTTTTTTCTTCTTAAGCATGTGTTATTTTGTTCGTTTTTTTACGGCCAAAGCTGAAATCTTCAATTTCGCTTTATTGGCCACTTTTTCTCTCTAATTTTTCCTCTTTACCCCCCCTTTTTTTTGAGAGGGAGAACAACAGACAAACTGACAACACGCTTTTGACGTTTACATGGTTTTGAGTGTGAAGTTGGAAGGTGAGCTGTTTGTCAATTGAAAGACCCTGCATGGCGTTAAAATCACTCAAGAAAACAAAATCATTGTCTTTTACTCGTGCTTCTGTCAAGTTGTAGGATTAATAAAGTGTTCACATACAGTACACATACACTGTACACATACAGCATGTATGAACTCTCGTGTTTTGACAGATTTTATTTGACGTCATTGCTTTTGACTTGCATAATTGCGTCATACAGTATCTCGATGTTTGTGTTTATCGGCCGATTCGCTTTATCGGCCACATTTTCGCCTTGTCCCAAAAGTGGCCGATAAAAGCGGACCATCCACGTACTATTATTTAAATACACAATAGAACACCAGTACATACAGATCATATAAGATACATATTAAATATACACATGCACAATAAGAGATGATGGCGAGCAATTTGTAGTATGTCACAGGACACTTAGGTTGTTATTTTGTTGTTTGTTTGTTTGCTTACATAACCTGGCTCAAAGACTCCAGGGATCACCCAAACAGCCAAAGCACTTGAACACTAATGGTACAAATGCATCAGCTAGGGATGAGAACATTACGTGTGTGACCGTTTTTTTATTATCCCGCCACGTGTGCAGCCACACTCCGTCTTTGGAGGATACGTTGTGGTTTTAACTTGATTGTGAAGCTGCACTGGTCAGTATGCCCTTTCCTGTTTTCACAGAAGGCAGTTATATTTTGTTTATGGTGTGGCACAAAATGATAGTTTGATGGGCCTCCTCTTTTGCTGGTTCTTTCTGTGTTCTAACTTTTGGAGCCTAACCAGCTGCTGTGGTGTAGTGGTTAGCGTCGCGGACTACTGGCTGGGAGGTCTTGGGTTCGAGTCCCATCAGAGGCAAGGGTTTTTTTGGGTCCTGGACCGACTCCTACCCAGAGTGAGTGGCTATGGTCTCAATGGGAAGACTGAAACCACACAGTCGAGTTTCATCCGCTTAACGGATGCGATTCTGAGAGTGTTGCTCTAATTGCAAGACCAACACTGCAGGTGTCTGTAGTTCCTGGGCCTGGTTAACGCCGGGATATCATTATGAAAGGAAGCGTAGAATACAGCCCTGCCATGCAGTCTCAGACCGATACGGAACTCCATAGCATCATCATCATCGTTATCATCGGCCTCATTTTCCATCAATCATAAAATTTAAAGAAAATGTCTCAAATTCTGTGGCTTTGCATGCCCTGCTCTCATGGTGACCTCAGTTTCGGTTTCCAATCCAGTCTATGCCTTGGTGCGTTCGGGTCAAAGTCATGTGGGATCAGTGTGTTCTGGGGAGCTGGTCGGTGGACGGTCGTGGTGGCGCCCTCGGAGGAGGACCTCACTCACGCTGGCTCCAGCGACTAAGAGAATAGTGTCGTCAGTAGGGGGCTTAGTAGGTGGTGTCCAACTGAACAGGCTCCGCTGAACTCCACCGAAGTGACTCAGCAGAAGTGCAGTGTCTCCTCGGTTGGTTGCCTCCTGATGGCCTAACATAGATTCGCTCCCATTGGACTGCTGGTCTCGGATTCTGTGACTTGAACAAACCCGGGGGGTGGGTGTAGCTGCGAATTGGGATTTTCGGAACGAGCGGCGTGGGAGCAACGCCACTGTACGTACGGCCCAGAAGATGGGACAGAAAAAAAGAAGAAAAAAACCACTTTTGGAGCCTAAACATTTTCACTTGATTGAATTCTGCATGTTTGTTTCCCCTACAGTCACACTGTGATTTTATCTATACATGCACCAGCAAGCCCAATCAATGGTTTCACCTGTGGCCTTCTGTTTCAATCAATCAGTCAATCAATCACAATGCTTTAGTATCTTTGAAAAGATTGAATGTTTGGTTTGATATGGGATGAAAGTTTGTGAACGTGTATCCTATTATTCTTATCTTTATGTTTATGTTTTATGTGCAAGCCAAACAAAGAATGTCTTTATCTTTTTAAAGACAGTATAGCATTGATTGTTTCCCAGTATCTTTCTTTCCGACTTGTTAAGTGTTTTTTGTTCATGCTGAGTCTGTGATTTTGTAAATATAACCACAGAAAATAATTACCTTTTTGTGTTCATTTTGTCTGCAGATTTTGACCTTTTTATAATAACAGTCTCTACTGCAGATTTTACTTGGATTCATCTAAGCTTTCTGTTAAAGAGATGGACATGTATCAGAGACAACCGACCGCCTGCTGTTGCACTTTGTGGATGGACATGTATCAGAGACAACCGACCGCCTGCTGTTGCACTTTGTGGATGGACATGTATCAGAGACAACCGACCGCCTGCTGTTGCACTTTGTGGATGGACATGTATCAGAGACAACCGACCGCCTGCTGTTGCACTTTGTGGATGGACATGTATCAGAGACAACCGACCGCCTGCTGTGGCACTTTGTGGATGGACATGTATCAGAGACAACCGACCGCCTGCTGTTGCACTTTGTGGATGGACATGTATCAGAGACAACCGACCGCCTGCTGTTGCACTTTGTGGATGGACATGTATCAGAGACAACCGACCGCCTGCTGTTGCACTTTGTGGATGGACATGTATCAGAGACAACCGACCGCCTGCTGTGGCACTTTGTGGATGGACATGTATCAGAGACAACCGACCGCCTGCTGTGGCACTTTGTGGATGGACATGTATCAGAGACAACCGACCGCCTGCTGTGGCACTTTGTGGATGGACATGTATCAGAGACAACCGACCGCCTGCTGTGGCACTTTGTGGATGGACATGTATCAGAGACAACCGACCGCCTGCTGTGGCACTTTGTGGGGGAATCTTTGGACTTGAATTGTTTGATGAAGTATGTTTAGGATGAGCGCGTAAAGGTTGCACATTCACTCCACATGTTTACCATCGTGTGGCCCTGTGTAGTGGGCTGAGAGATAATCATTACATCATCAACTGCACATAATTATTGGTAGCAGCAAGTTGTTGATGTATGCTAGATATTATATGGTTATCAGTTTGAGCATTTTGAGTGTGAAAGTTTCTGAGTAGTGCGAGTGCTCAGTGGATGGCAAAAGTATTTGTGTGTGCCCTGCATATGAAATCAACTATTTAGTGTGGGGCTTCTGTGCGGCACACCATCTGTTACAGATTAATGGTGGAGGGATTCTGTGCGGCACACCATCTGTTACACATTAATGGTGGAGGGTTTCTGTGCGGCACACCATCTGTTACACATTAATGGTGGAGGGCTTCTATGCGGCACACCATCTGTTACAGATTAATGGTGGAGGGATTCTGTGCGGCACACCATCTGTTACACATTAATGGTGGAGGGTTTCTGTGTGGCACACCATCTGTTACACATTAATGGTGGAGGGTTTCTGTGTGGCACACCATCTGTTACACATTAATGGTGGGGGGCTTCTGTGTGGCACACCATCTGTTACACATTAATGGTGGAGGGTTTCTGTGTGGCACACCATCTGTTACACATTAATGGTGGAGGGCTTCTATGTGGCACACCATCTGTTACAGATTAATGGTGGAGGGATTCTGTGCGGCACACCATCTGTTACAGATTAATGGTGGAGGGATTCTGTGTGGCACACCATCTGTTACACATTAATGGTGGAGGGTTTCTGTGCGGCACACCATCTTTTACACATTAATGGTGTCTTTTTTCCAAGCTTTTCAGTCGTTTGGGTTCCAAAGTTGTTAACAAATAGATTATTTCATTATTTGCCTACTTGTAAACATTTATTGAGGCACGGGCATCTGATTGTATACATATATATAATTGCACGGGCGTTTAGGTTGATGCACATCTTTATTCTCTCAAGCGAGTCTACAAACACAGAGAGAGACATCAACACACTCATGCCTTGGCACACAGGCGATAGTGTGTGTACACACAGAGAGAGACATCAAATCATGTTCATCTTTCACACACACTCATGCCTTGGCACACAGCCGATAGTGTGTGTACACACACTCATGCCTTGGCACACAGGCGATAGTGTGTGTACACACACTCATGCATTGGCACACAGCCGATAGTGTGTGTACACACACTCATGCATTGGCACACAGCCGATAGTGTGTGTACACACACTCATGCCTTGGCACACAGGCGATAGTGTGTGTACACACACTCATGCCTTGGCACACAGGCGATAGTGTGTGTACACACACTCATGCATTGGCACACAGGCGATAGTGTGTGTACACACACTCATGCATTGGCACACAGGCGATAGTGTGTGTACACACACACAGAGAGACATCAAATCATGTTCATCTTTCACACACACTCATGCCTTGGCACACAGGCGATAGTGTGTGTACACACACATGCATTGGCACACAGGCGATAGTGTGTGTACACACACTCATGCATTGGCACACAGCGATAGGTGTGTACACACACAACACATTCTTTGTTTTGTTTGATGCGAACATTGAGCTGCTTCGGGATATTGTAAGGCCTATTATTTGAGCTATTCTTCTTGCTATAATTATTATCAGGTCACATTATAAAGGCGCAACACCCCCAACATGACAAACATCAGATTTTTATCATAGTTTTTGACTATATTATCAGTAACATTATAAGGCGCAGGGGTCTCAGTCTAGGAACAAAGCATTGCTTATAGTCGTAAAATATGGTAGGTATCCCATAATATACCAAAATATTAACTGTTGTGTTCTGAGGTGATGTCAGCTTAATCAATTGCTCGATCGTATGGCATCTAATGTGTGATATGGATATTGATATGGATATGTGGGAACTATTAAGTGATTACAAGATTGTCTGGGGAAGAGAAACACTAGTGTTATTACATAGCCGGACTGGAGGTCTCGTTCAGAAGTTTTACCTAGGTGTTGTCGTGGCAAGATAAACAACAGTGTTAAATAGTACTCCGGAGAATGGGTGGTTACCTCAGAAGTTACCTAGGTATTGCTGTGTGGAAGATAAACACTAGTAATATTACATGCGGAGATGGTGTCTACAGTCAGAAGTTCTACTTAGGTGGCCAGTGTTATTATAATACATGCCTGAGCGTTTACCAGTGTTATTAATAATACATGCCGGAGGTTACCAGTGTATTAATAATACATGCGGAGGACTGGGGTCTACCTTCAAGATGAGATAAGGCCTTGTGCACATTTAGATCCACAAGTCCGTACGGAACCCACACACATATAAAAATAATGTCTTGTTATCAAGTAAAGCGCACTGAGGCTCATGTGAGAAAGAGCGCTATAAAAGTCCATTATTATTATTATTAGATTATACAGAAATAGCGGATGGGATTCCGGATGGGTTATGTGTGTAATGGGAACATGTATGTGTGTATGTGTGTGGTGTGTGTGCATGCAGCCGTGGCGCGCTAGGGAGATCTATAAAAAAGTAGGTCAGCGTGAGGTATATGAAGGGGGATGGCTGCATGAGGGGGCGGGCGGAGGGGGTGGGTGGGTGATGAAAATGCCTTTTGCGTGGAAAACGCTATTGTAATGGTTGGATTATAGGGGTTGTGAGAGGGGGGGGGGGGGGGTGACGTAATGAGTTGTTGTGATTTCTTCGGGTTGTTCCTTATGATAAGTTGCCGTGTTTGTTGTTTTTGCTCAGATTTTAATCTTGTGAAGCGCTTAGGCCCCGTAAGGAGAATAACTATACATAAGCGCTATATAAAATTGGCATTATTACTATCTATTATTCTTACTTCAGATTTTCTTTTTGCGGATTCTGCATGGGTTCCAGGGATTCACAGAACCTCATTGGGAGCGTCTATGAAGTACTAAATTCTAAGGACCCTCTAAAAAGAATGTGCAGGGCGGTCCCAGGGATGCACTCAAAACATTATTTTTAGCATTCGCAATTGCCACTGGGTCCCGCCTATAGGACCGCGTACTGTAAGTGAAGGAGCACCTGGGCCCTTGGTTTGAGGGAGATTGGGAGACTGGGTTCGTGGCGGAACATGCGAATATATGTACAGACAGCCGCAAGTAGTACCCTCTGCCTTACCCCGAGTGACAGACAGAGATACAATTAAACCATATTGCTCTGGTTTGCAGTTAATGAAGGGGTGGTGCCACACCCCCGATGTGGGACATGACAGAGATATCAATTGAAACCATATGCTTGAGTTTGCAGTTAATGAAGGGGTGTGCACCCACCGACGGGGACATGACAGAAGTATCAATTGAAACCATATTGCTCTCGTTTGCAGTTAATGAGGGGTGTGGCACCCATCGATGGACTGACAGAGGATTATCAATTTGAAACATATTGCTATGGTTTGCAGTAATGAAGGGGTGTGCAAAAACCCCCGATGGGGACATGACAGAGCATCAATGAAACCATATGCTCTGGTTGCAGTAATGAAGGGTGTGCACCCCGATGTGGAACATGAACAGAGATATCAATTGAAACCATATTGCTCTGGTTTGCAGTTAATGAAGGAGTGTGACCCCCCGATTGTGAGACAGACAGGATATCAATTGAAACCATATTGCTCTTGATTGCGTTAATGAAGGGGTGTGCACCCCCGAATGTGGAATGAAACAGAGAGATCACATTGAAACCATATTGCTCTGGTTTGCAGTTAACGAAGGGGGTGCAAACCCTCGATATGGACATGACAGAGATATCACTTGACACCATAGGTTGCTCTGGTTGCAGTAATCGAAGGGTGTGAACCCCCCTATGGGACATGACCGAGCTATCAATGAAACATATGCTCTGGTTGCAGTAATGAAGGGGTGTGCACCCCTCGGATATGGACATGAAAGAGTTATATCAATGAAACCAATTGCTTGGTTTGCAGTTAATGAAGGGGTTGCACCCCTCGATGTGGACTATCGACAGAGATATCAATTGAAACCATTATTGCTCTGGTTTGCAGTTACGAAGGGGTGCACCCATCGATGTGGACATGACAAGAGATATCAATTGAATGAAAACCCATAATTACTCTGTTTGCAGTAAGAAGGGGTGGCACCCTCGATGTGGACATGACAGAGATATCAATGAAAACATATTGCTTGGGTTTGACAGTTAATGAAGGGGGGTGCACCCCGATTGTGGACATGACAGAGATATCCAATGAAACCCCATATGCTCTGATTGCGTTAATGAAGGGGGTGCACCCCAATGTGGACATGTACAGAGATATCAATTGAAACCATATTGGCTCTGGTGCAGTTGAACGAAGGGGTGTGCACCCTCGATATGGACAGACAGAGATATCAATTGAAACCATATTGCTCTGGTTTGCAGTATGAAAGGGGTGGAACCCCACGATGTGGACATGACAGAGATATCAGTGGAAACCATATTGCTCTGGTTGCAGTTAATGAAGGGTGTGCACCCCTCGATATGGCATGAAAGGAGGTATATCAATGAAACCAATATTGCTCTGGTTTGCAGTTAATGAAGGGTGTGCACCCCTCGATTGGACATGACGAGAATATCAATTGAACCATATTGCTCGGTTCAGTTAATGAAGGGGTGTGCACTCGATGTGGACAGACAGAGATACAATTGAAACCATATGCTCTGGTTTTGCAGTTAACGAAGGGTAGCGCACCCTCGATCAGGGACAATGAAATCAATTGAAACCATATTGATATGGTTGGCGTTAATGAAGGGTGTGAACCCTCGATATGAAAATGACCAGAGATATCAATTGAAACCATATGCTGGTTGCAGTTAACGGAAGGGGTGTGCACCCCTCGATATGACATGACAGAGATATCATTGAAACATATTGATCTGGTTTGCAGTTAATGAAAGTGTGTGCACCCCTCGATTCTGGACATGGAAAGAGTTATCTCAATGAAACCATTAATGCTATGGTTGCCAGTAATGAAGGGTGTGCACCCTCGATATGGACATGACAGAGATATCAATGTGCGAAACCATATTGCTCTGGTTTGCAGTTAGAAGGGGTGGCACCCTGAATGGACATGAAAGAGTTAGATCAAATTGAACCATATTGCTCTGGTTGGCGTTAATGAAGGGGGTGGCACCCCTCGCTATGGACATGAAAGAGATATCAATTGAACCATATTGCTCTTGATTGCAATTAATGAAGGGGTGTGCACCCCTCGATATGGACATGAAGAGATATCAATTGAAAACATATGCTCTGGTTTGCAGTTAATGAAAGGGTGGCACCCTCGCTTATGGACATGAAAGAGAATCAATTGAAAACCATATGGCTCTGGTGTGCAGTTAATGAAGGGGTGTGCAGATGCCTGGTTTCCTGAAGATATTAAGATTGGTTGTGGAGGTTTTGTGAGCTTTGTTTATAATGAAGGTAAAAATCATGGGTTGCAGATAATAATAATAACAATATTAAAAAATGTCTGTTTGTTGCTCCATGTGCAGTGTGTTGAGAGTGTTGCACTCGTGTGTGTGTGTCACTGAGTGTGTGGGGGCATCACGGAGTTGTGTATGTTATGTGTCATGAGGTGGGTGGATGTGAGGTCACTGAGTGGATGTGTACATGGTGTGTGGTAAGTAGTGTGTGTGTGTCTGCATGCTTCGTGGCGTGTGTGTGGAGTGTACATGTGTGTGCGTGCGCGTGTGCGGCGCCGTGTGCAGTAGCGAGTGTGCGGTGCGCGTGGCGTATGTGTGTGGTGTATGTACAGTCATAGCACCAGCTGTGAGAGAGCAGCTTTTGATCGTAGAGGCTAGTCGGGAGATGTGTGACTGTACTACTACTGTTGGAAATGTATTCATGCGTGTGGGGGTCTGTGTCACTGTGTTTGTGTCACTGTGTGTATGTCACTGTGTGTGCGGACAAATTGTGGTAATGTTGTGACTGGCTTTTTGAAGAAGAGGCTCAACTTCTATTTAATGGGCTCTATTTCGTAGTGCCCAGTATCTTTCTCAGTTTCTGAGGGGTTTGTGTTTGTGTTATTTCTCTCTCTCTCTCTCTCATCTCTCTCTCTCTCCTCTCTATCTCTCTTCTCTCTCTCTCTCTCTCTCTCTCTCTTCTCTTATCCTATTCTTTGTTTTGTATTGTCTCTCTGTCTCTGTCTCTTGCTCTCTCTCTATGTTGGTATGTATGTCTTACTCTCTGCTCTCTCTCTCTCTTCTCTCTCTCCTCTCTCTCTCCTCTCTCTCTCTCTCTCCTCTCTCTCTATCTCTCTCCTCTCACACACACCACACACACACAGAGACCCACCATACACATGCACGCGCACACATACTGTCTTTTGGACGTACCTATTCAATGTATAGAAATTCCCTCCAAAGCTCTGTTGCCAAATGAGACATTTAAAATGGGACAATATGTGGTCAGTATATAGATATAATGGGTGCATTCAAATGTGCTGAAATTCGGTGTGTTAGTGCGCTATTTAGTGTGGTCGGGGCAAAGCTGCGGCACAAAATTTTGAAGAGAAGAATCGGGAGAGAGCGTCACTCTCAGAGCAGCGCCCATTTCTTCTTAAAACGGTCCTTATAACTCTCCATTTCTTAACCGAATCGCTTCAAATTGCCTGTAATCAGCGTTACCAGTACTGGCATTACCGTTAGTAGGCTTACCGTACTCAGGGAGAGGCGTCACTCTCAGAGCCAGCGCCAAGGGAAACGGAGCCTTGTAACTCCGCCGTTTCTTAACCGGCGAATTGCTTCCAAATTTAGTCAGGCTTGCTGCGGCAGGTGGCGAGACTGGCAACAAATTTGAAGAGAATCGGGAGAGCGCAGTCACTCGGAGCAGCAGCACAAAGGGAAACGGAAAAAACACCGTACAAACTCCGCACGTTTCTTAACCGAATTTGCTGTACTCAGCGTTACCAGTACTGGCGTTACCGTATACTAGGCGTTACCGTTATACAGAGAGCGCAACTTCAGAGCGCGCAACAGGGAAACGGGGCCTTAATAACTCCGCCTTTTCTTACTGAATCGCTTCAAATCTGCTGTACTCAGCCTTAAAGTACTTGCGTAACCGTTACTAGGCGTACAGTACTCGGCGTGTGCGATAGTCATAAAATAAAAAGGCAAGCGATTGCCTTCGAATTAGGCAGGTAGATGACGGGGACAGTGACTATCTGGTACTGATCTTAAGCGAATTCGATTCATAAATGCGAGCGATATATGCGCCTTTCACCTTTTCACAAACCCGCTCGCGAAACCAGACCAGACATTGACTCAAATTTGGAACGTTGCATGACCAGGGACAGGACTATCTGGTGACAAAATGTCTACAACCATCCATTCATAAACGCGCGCGAATGAGCCAATTTCATCTGAGCTGAGCCAAAGGGGGCCCGGAAACAGAAACTCCCCCCTAGATCCGCCCTGATATTAAAAGAGAACAGACGATGTTGGGGCAGTGGGGAGTATGTAGTCTCTCTGTCTCTGTTTTATGTCTGTCTCTCTCTCT
>JAGGCT020004072.1:1037175-1089205 GCA_017654935.2 Phymorhynchus buccinoides
TGTTCAGTGGTAGTGCTGAGTGTGGCTTTGTGCGTTTATATGGTGTGTCCATTTGTTGGTTAATTCATGAATGCTACGCGATAGTCACCCTGTTGGTGTAGGAGTTGGCACAGTGGTATCGCGTTCGTTATCGTGTCAAGTAAACACGAGTTCGAACATGGTACAGCGGGATTTGTTCCTCTCATTTTGCACTAGGACTAACGGTCTGGTTTTTTTTTCTGAGTTACGACTAAACCGAAGGTCCGTGTGGCCCATGACTTGCATTAGTAAACCCAGTGGCACCGAAAAAGTGTCATTTGGTCAAAATTTACACCCCCCCCCATCCTCTCAGCAGAAAAATGACCAAAAATAGCATGCAAAACCCCCTCAAAAAAAACAATTGGCTCTGGCTGCGACGCGCTCTGCAGGTGGGAGCAACCGAATGTGTAACAGACGCCCTCTGTGGACTATAAAGTACCTAATACCTAATAATAATACCTATGTGTGTGTTCAGTGTGTAGTGCTGGCATGGTGTGCTTTGTGCGTTATCTGGTGTGTCATTGTTGGTTCATTCAAAATACTGATAGTGATACAGTTGGTTCATTCACCAAACTAATTACTGATAGTGATACAGTTGGTCATTTCACAAACTAATACTGATAGTGATTACGTTGTGTCATCACAAACTAATCTGATATGATTACAGTTGGTTCATCACAAACTAATACTGATAGTGATACAGTGGTTCATTCACAAACTAATACGGATTAGTGATACAGTTTGTTCATTCACAAAATAATATGTAGTGATACAGTGGTTTCATTCACAAACTAATAATGATAGTGATACAAACAACTGCTATTCTGAAGGGATGGGCTGACATGGTTTATAGTGGAAAGCCTGCCAGGGGAATCCCAACTTTCTTCCTAAGAGGACTTGAACACAGTGAGGCTGGAGAAGGTAAAAACCTAACTTCTCTTCGGTGCTGCAGGCACCCTTTTAGAGCCAGAAGACAGATGAGGCGGCATAAGGTAAAAAAAACTAACTTATCTTCAGTGCTGCAGCACTTAGAGCCAGAAGAACAGATGAGGGCTGGAATAAGGTTAAAACACCTAACTTATCTTGTGCTGCAGCACTTAGAGCCAGAAGACAGATGAGCTGGATAAGGTAAAAAAAACTAACTTATCTCAGTTGATGCAGCATAGAGCCAGAAGAAGATGAGCTGGATAAGGTAAAAAACCTACTAATCTGCAGTGCTGCAGCAATTAGAGCCAGAAGACTTGCCAAGGGACATCCCAAACTCTTTCCAAGATGACTTGAACACAAGTTGAGGTTGGAGAAGGTCCCCCCCCCCAATGACTAAGGCCAAGGCATGCAGCACACCGAGCTAATACCGTATTTTACGGGCTACAAGGCTAACCTGGATTATAAGATTCCCACCCCCCCCCAAGGACTAAGCCCAAGGCGGCAGCACCCAGAGCTAATACATATTTAAGGGCTAAAAGGTGCATTGATTATAAAGGTTACCATTCCCTTAATTTAAGGTTCACCCCCACATTTTTATAAGGGGAGCAAGGGGTTCCTCAGTTCCCCCTAGGGACAAAGTATGTGGCACCCCCCCCCCTTAAAATGTCCCCCCAAAAAAAATACGGTTTATTTTTTTTTTTTTTTTTGTTTGGCGAATCCACAAACTCCAAAACGACCAGTTTTTTAACCCAGTGTCCAGTCCCTCATTGACAGTAAAAACAAAAAAATGGCCCCCCTTTATTTAATTTTTTTTAACCAGTCAAAAAAAAAAAAAAAATTTCTGCAGTGAACAGTTTAATGGACCCCTTACATTGACAAACTGTATTTTAAGGGAGTACAAGGCGCACCTGATAATAAGGTTCCCCCCCCCCCCCCCTTTTAATAGTTTTGATAAAGGCCCAAGGCTGCAGCACCAGAGCTTGACACTGTAAATTTTTACGGGGATACAGGCGCAACCCTTGATTATAAGGGTTTTAACCAGTCCCCGTCCCAAAATGGAAAGTAAAAATGCCCCCCCTTGAAACATGTTTAAAACCTGTCAGCGCCCCTCCAGAAATGAACCACATATGGCCTTTTACATGCCTTTAACATTCCCCCCCAGTACTGGGCAATGAACAAGTAAAAATGGGGCCCCTGATTAATATTGTGTTTTAACCATGCCCATTTCCCCCTGCTGCAATTGAAACAGTAGATGGCCCTTTAATTAGTTTACCAGTCAGTTCTGCCTAACATTATGGCCCCCTTTAACATGATTATAAGGTTTACACCCCCACCAGTCTGCCCCAATGACAGTTAATGGCCCTTACATGCTTTAGCCGTCAGTCCTGGGCCATGTATTTTAGGTAAAAAAATGGGCAACCGCTTTATAATGTTCCCCCTCCCCACCCGCCACGTCCTTGCATGAACAAGTTATTGGCCCCCCCTTCATATGTTTTTTTTACACAGAGCTGATTTTCCCTGCCAAATGACATAAGGCGCAAATGGCCCTTATACTGGTTTTTTTTTTGTTTTTTTTACCATTCCAGTCCCCCCTAGGCCCCCAAGCTGCAGCACACAGTTGGCCTTATTATGTTTTTTTACCAGCACAGTATTGGCCAATGAAACCCAGTAAAATGGCACTTTATTATAAGGTTTCCATTCCATTCCTTGCCATGACAGTAGGCCCCCAGGCTGCAGCACACATGAGCTTACCACTGTCCCCATACGGGCCACCAATGCGCCCATGTATATAAGGTTTACACCATGTTTTACCAGTCCCCCAGTCCCCTGGCATGAAACCCATATGGCTGAACCATGTTTTTTACCAGTCAGTACCCCCCCCACCCCCTGAATTTATAAATGCCGCAAGTTAAATTGGGCCCCCGTACATTAGATTTTTGTTATTATAGTTCTTTTACCAGTCAGTCCCCCCCCCTGCATGACAGTGAATGGCCACCGTCAAAACGATGTTTTTTAAACCCATCGTTTCAGTCCCCCTGCATGATACATTAATTTGAACCCCCCCCTTACGATAATGTTTTACCATTTCAGTCTTGACATGGGAAACGTAAAAAAATGGCCTTTTTAACAGTCAGTTTACCAAGTCCCAGTCTGGCCTTATATGTTTACCAGTCAGTCTGCATGACAGTATGGCCTTATATGTTTACCAGTCAGTCTGCATGACAGTATGGCCTTATATGTTTACCAGTCAGTCTGCATGACAGTATGGCCTTATATGTTTACCAGTCAGTCTGCATGACAGTATGGCCTTATATGTTTACCAGTCAGTCTGCATGACAGTATGGCCTTACATGTTTACCAGTCAGTCTGCATGACAGTATGGCCTTTATATGTTTACCAGTCAGTCTGCATGACAGTATGGCCATACATGTTTACCAGTCAGTCTGCATGACAGTATGGCCTTATATGCTTACCAGTCAGTCTGCATGACAGTATGGCCTTATATGTTTACCAGCCAGTCTGCATGACAGTATGGCCTTACATGATTACCAGTCAGTCTGCATTGACAGTAATGGGCCCTGTACATGTGTTACCCAGTCAGTTGGCCCTGCATGACCAGTAATGGTATTTTTTTTTACCAGCCCGTTCCCCTGCCATTTGGGGGGGGGGGGGGGAACCAGTAAAAAAAAACAGTATGGGCCCGTTTAATGTTTTTTTTTACCAATTCGGTCCTGCATGACCAGTATGGCCCCTAAACAATGGCTTTTTACCAGTCAGTCTGCATGACATTAAATTGCCTTACATGTTACCAAAGTCCCCCCATCTTGCATTGACAAATGGGCCTTAACATGTTTTTTTTCATCCAGTTCCCCCCAGTCTGCATACAGTAAATGGCCTACATTTTACATGGCTTTTTACCCAAGTCCCAGTCTGCATGACAGTAAATGGCCGTAACATGTTTTTTACCAAGTCCCCCCCCCCCCCCCCCCCAACCCCCCCCCCCCCCCCCCAGTCTTGTGACAGAATGGCCTTATATGTTTACCAGTCCCCCCGTCTGCATGAACAGTATGGCCTTACATGTTTTGCCAGTCCCAGTCAGTTGCATGGACAGTATGGCCCCTTAAACATGCTTTTTACCATTTCCCTCAGTCTGCAATTGACAGTAATGGCCGTTACATGGTTTACCAGTCCAGTCTCTGCATGGACAGTAGTTGCCGTGCATGTTTTAACCCAGTCAGGTCTGCCTGAACGTATGGCCTTATATGTTTACCCAGTCCCAGTCTGCATGACAGTAATGGGCCAGGCCATTACAATTGTTTTTACCAGTCAGTCAGGCATGACCCCCCTGCCAATGACAGTATGTCCCCTGCCTTAACCATGCCTTACCAAGCCTATATGTTTTACCAATCAGTCCCGGCCCATGACAGTAAATGGGCCTTTACATAACCAGTTTGTAATGACAGTAAATAACCAGTCTAGTCCCCCCAGTTGAGTCTGCATGACAGTATGGCCTTACATGTTTACAAATGCTTGCCAGTCTTATATGTTTCCCCCCCTTGCTGCATGACAGTAATGGCCATACATGTTTACCAGTCAGTCTGCATGACAGTTCCCCTTCTGCCAATGACAAGGTCAGGCTGCCTGACAGTATGGCCTTTTACCAGTACCAGCCAGTCTGCAATGACAGATAACATGGGGCCCCCTTACAATTGTTTTACCCAGTCCCCCCCCAGGTCTGCATGGACAGTATGGGGCCATAAACTGGCTTACCAGTCCCCCCAGTCTGCAATGAACGTTAATGGGCCATACATGGGTTGTTTAACCAGTCCCAGTCCCCCTGCATGAAAAACAGTATGGCCGTTACCCATGTTTACCAGTCAGTCTGCATGACAGTATGGCCATTACAAATGTTTACCAGTCAGTCTGCATGACAGTATGGCCTGTATATGTTTACCAGTCAGTCTGCATGACAGTATGGCCATACGTATGTTTACCAGTCAGTCTGCATGACAGTATGGCCTTACATGTTTTACCAGTCAGTCTGCATGACAGTATGGCCATACATGTTTACCAGTCAGTCTGCATGACAGTATGGCCTTACATGTTTTTTTTACCAGTCAGTCTGCATGACAGTATGGCCGTACATGTTTACCAGTCAGTCTGCATGACAGTATGGCCTTATAATGTTTACCAGTCAGTCTGCATGACAGTATGGCCTTTTTTACATGTTTACCAGTCAGTCTGCATGACAGTATGGCCTTACATGTTTACCAGTCAGTCTGCATGACAGTATGGCCAATACATGTTTACCAGTCAGTCTGCATGACAGTATGGCCTTAAATGTTTACCAGTCAGTCTGCATGACAGTATGGCCTTAAATGTTTACCAGTCAGTCTGCATGACAGTATGGCCGTTATATGTTTACCAGTCCCCCAGTCCTGCAAATGACCAGTATGGCCCCCCATGTTTACCAGTCCATGGCATGTATGGGCCTTACAATGTTTTACCAGTCCCCAGTCTGCATGAACAGTATGGCCTTACATGTTTTTACCAGTCCCGTCCGGCATGACAAGTATGGCAGTACCATGCAGTTAATGGCCCTTATATGTTTACCAGTCTGCATGACAGTATGGCCTATATGTTTAAGTAGTCTGCATGACAGTATGGCCTTACATGCTTACCAGTGTCTGCATGACAGTATGGCCATACATGTTTAGCAGTCATCTGCATGACAGTATGGCCGTTACATGTTTACCAGTCAGTCTGCATGACAGTATGGCCTTACATGCTTACCAGTCAGTCTGCATGACAGTATGGCCATACATGTTTACCAGTCAGTCTGCATGACAGTATGGCCATACATGTTTACCAGTCAGTCTGCATGACAGTATGGCCTTACATGTTTACCAGTCAGTCCCCCTGCATGGACAGTATGGCCGTACATGTTTACCCAGTCTTACATGCCTTATATGTTTACCAGTCAGTCTGCATGACAGTATGGCCTTAAATGTTTACCAGTCAGTCTGCATGACAGTATGGCCTTATATGTTTACCAGTCAGTCTGCATGACAGTATGGCCTTTTACATGTTTACCAGTCAGTCTGCATGACAGTATGGCCGATACATGTTTACCAGTCAGTCTGCATGACAGTATGGCCTTACATGTTTACCAGTCAGTCTGCATGACAGTATGGCCTTATAATGTTTACCAGTCAGTCTGCATGACAGTATGGCCTTATATGTTTACCAGTCCCCAGTCCTGCCAATTGACAAGTATGGCCAACCAAATTTGCCAGTACAATGTTTTTAACAGTAGGTCCTTACATTTTTCCCTGTCAATGAACAGTAAAAAAATGGCCTGTACTATGTTTACCAGTTTTTTTTTTTACCAGTTCCGGCCCCCCCCCCCCCTGCCAATTGAAACAATATGGCCGTAAACATGGTTTTGTTTTTTTTTACCCAAGTCCAGTCCCCCTGCCATGGGCCATACTTTCCCCCAACCCATGACTTCCCAGATTAGAATAGCCAGATTGGCCCCTATTTCCCTGGTGTGCCTGGGGCTAGAAATTTGTTTTTTTTTTTTTGTGGGTTTTGAGGTGCGTTGCCCCCAGGAAATACAATCCTCACTGTTTCAGCAGAAGGGGAATTTTGAGGACAGCTGGCCCCCCGTTGTTGGAACGGTTCCACCCAAAGGGCCAACCAATCCCTTTGGCCGCAGCACTAGAGCCAGTGCTAAGGACCCCTCATTTTTTTTTTGAGAGTTATAATAATCTTCTACAAAAGACTAAACTGTACCATGATTTTCCATTACTGTTAGAAAAAATCATCTATTGTACAGCTCCTCAAGTTACCTTGTTGGCCCCAACCTTAAAACAGGCTAAATGTCAACCAATGATGAAAACCAATTTGAGCAAATAAGCAAGGAAATACCTCAAGTTTGGGTCATACTCATAATTCACGTAATAAGCAAACAGTGAAAAATGTTCAACATTGATAATACACACCACTATGAAATCCTATATTTTCATATTAGAGATTTATTACAAGACTGTGTCCCATATGGAAACACCCACGGAGTATGCATTACAAACTTGCTTTACAAAAAATATGGGTAACGAACTTGTTTTACAATATCTGTTAACCCTGTTTCTTCCTGCTGCTCAGTGCACACAATGTAAAAATACAAAATCAAACTTTGGAGATATGAAGTTATAAATGTTATGAAAGTTATGAATGTCCCAGTCAGTTAGATCTTGGTGGCAGCAGTGATAAAATAACAAACATAGTAATAAATGCTTTATGCAGGTGATTAATATTCACAATAACAAAGTGTGAACAACAATCAGCTTTATGTCAACTTTACATCAACTGTGATTAAATAATGGCAGTGAGTACATTGGAAAACAATGGACTCACACACACACACACAGATCAGCAAGTTAAAAAGAAAAACACAACAGTGCAGATTAGCATAATTTATATGTAGATACTATCGATGGACAGACACAAATTGATAAATAAATTTGATGGATGGAAGTTTATAAATAATATTTTTTGCAAATATGGACGGATATATTCCTACGCTATATGGGAAGTGTTTACTACATAAAGACTGAAATAAATCAACATGCAGAAAGCTCCATACACCGCACAGATGACACAGCTCATTCACAAATATGGACGGATATATTCCTACGCTATATGGGAAGTGTTTACTACATAAAGACTGAAATAAATCAACATGCAGAAAGCTCCATACACCGCACAGATGACACAGCTCATTCACAAATATGGACGGATATATTCCTACGCTATATGGGAAGTGTTTACTACATAAAGACTGAAATAAATCAACATGCAGAAAGCTCCATACACCGCACAGATGACACAGCTCATTCACAAATATGGACGGATATATTCCTACGCTATATGGGAAGTGTTTACTACATAAAGACTGAAATACATCAACATGCTGAAAGCTCCATACACCGCACAGATAACACAGCTCATTCACAAATATGGATGGATATATTCCTACGCTATATGGGAAGTGTTTACTACATGAAGACTGAAATACATCAACATGCAGAAAGCTCCATACACCGCACAGATAACACAGCTCAGAGCTGCACTAGGCTACCATGCATTGAATGAAGATTGTTTAGATTCCTGATTTCAAAAGCAACAAAGATTAATTCTATTGTATGTTCTTTGGGGGATACTGTAACCCTTCGCAGACTTCGATTAAAACTCAGTTCATACCTGTCTTGGAAATAAAGTTAATGCAAAAAATAAAACAACACAAAGAAGAAGATACCAACAAACCCACAAAGAAAAGAAAAGTACAGGCCTCTATCTCATGCTACAAACCAAGCCTCTATCTCATGCTACAAACCAAGTCTCATGCTACAAACCATTTTTTTTTTTCTCATTTTACTACATCAGACTGAAATTAAAACCACAAACTCATGCTAGAAAGCAAGCCCCAATAACATGCTACAAACCAACAGCTACAAACCAAGCCTCTATCTCATGCTACAAACCAAGCCTCTATCTCATGCTACAAACCAGATTCCCCCTTCAATCGCACTATGCCCGTCAGATAAACATGCACAGGCCTCTATTCCTCATGTTGGCTACACAACCCAACAGCTCTATTCTCATGGCTCTGTAACCCTTTTTTTCCGCAGACCTTCGAAGTAAACACCACCTGGTTCCCCCCTGGAAATAAATTTTTTTCAAACAGCAAGGCCTCTATCCTCATGCTACAAAGCAAGTTTAATGCACTATGGCAGAATAAACGGCAACAGGCCTCTATCTCATCAACTAACAAACGAACCGGTCTAACATCACAGGCCTCTATCCTCATGCTACAAACCAGGTTACATTGCACTATGTATAAACAGCACAGGGCCTCTATCTCATGCTACCAAACAAATGCCTTCGTATACCTCATGCCTACAAACCAGTCAGATAAACACACTTTGGTCCCCCTCCAAAATGAAATTAAAGCCAAACGCACAGCCTCCTCTCTCATGCGCTTACAAAGACCCAAGCCCTCTATCGTCATGCTACAACCCAGCCCCTCTATCTCCCCATGCTTATCAAACCTGGCAGGTTTTTTAATGCCCAAACTATGTTCCCAGATAAACCACACGGCCCCCCCTCTATCCCTCATCCTGCAAACCCACGCCCCTCTAATCCCTCCCATGCTTACAAACCAGGTTTTAATTGCCCCCCCAACTTATTGTCCCCCCCCCCCAGAATAAACAGGCAACGGGCCCCCCCCCTCTTATCTCAAATGCTTTACAAAACCAGGTTAATGCAACTATGTTTCCCCAGAGAAACAGCAACAGTCCCCCTCCCCTATCCTCATGGCTTACAAAAACCAAAGGCTCTATCCTTCAATGCCTACAAACCAGGTTTTTAATTGCACTATGTTAATAAACAGCACAGGCCTCTATCTCATGCTACAAACCAAGCCTCTATCTCATGCTACAAACCCAGGTTTAATGCACTATGGGTGGGGTCAGATAAACAGCTCATGCTACAAACCAAGCCTCTATCTCATGCTACAAACCAAGCCTCTATCTCATGCTACAAACCAGTGTAATGCACTATGTCAGATAAACAGCACAGGCCTCTATCTCATGCTACAAACCAAGCCTCTATCTCTGCTACAAACCAAGCCTCTATCTCATGCTACAAACAGTGTAATTGCACTATGTCAGATAAAACCAGCACATGGCCTCTATCTCAGTACAAACCAGGTAATGCACTGTTCAGATAAACAGCACAGGCCTCGATCTCTGCTACAAACCTAGCCTCTATCTCATGCTAAAAACCAAGCCTCTATCTCATGCTACAAACCAGGTTAATGCACTATGTCAGATAAACAGCACAGGCCTCTATCTCATACTACAAAAACAGCACAGGCCTCTATCTCATGCTACAAACCAAGCCTCTATCTCATGCTACAAACAGGTAATGCACAAGTGAAGCACTTTAATCATAGAATTTATGTACTGGGAAATATCCAGTGTTTACTGCGATAATGATCGCTATTTGTAATTACACAAACCATAATGGCTACTCATATTATTTCTTTCTTTTCCTCTTTTTAAGATCTTCTTTTTTCTGGTATAAAGAATAATATGAGTAGCCATTATGGTTTGTGTAATTACAAATAGCGACTCATTATAGCAGTAACACGGATATCTTCCCAGTACATAAGTGCATGATTTAAAAGTGCTACACTTGTGCATTACCCTGGCTTGTAGCATGAGATAGAGGCCTGTGCTGTTTATCTGACATAGTGCATTACACTGGTTTGTAGCATGAGATAGAGGCTTGGTTTTGTAGCATGAGAAGAGGCTTGTGCGGTTTACATAGGCATTAACCTGGTTTGTAGCATGAGATAGAGGCTTCGGTTGTAGCAGAGATGAGAGGCTAGTTTGTAGCATGAGATAGAGGCCTGTGATGTTTATCTGACAGTGCATTAACCTGTGTTTGTAGCATGAGATAGAGGCCTGTGCTGTTATCTGACATAGCTGACATTACCGAATGGTTGTAGCAGGAGATAGAGGCTATGGTTTGTAGCATGAGATGGTAGAGGCTGTGCTGTTTACATAGTGCATTAACCTGGTTTGTAGCATGAGTAGAGGCTTGGTTGTAGCATGAGATAGAGGCTGTGCGTTTATCTGACAGTGCATTAACTGGTTTGTAGCATGAGATAGAGGCCTGATGCTGTTTATCTGACATAGGCATTAACCTGTTGTGTAGCATGAGATAGCAGGCTGTGGTTTGTAGAATGAGATAGAGGCTAGGTTTGTAAGATGAGATAGAGGCCTGTGCTGTTTATCTGACAGTGCATTAAACCGGTTGGTAGCAATGAGATAGAGCCTGTGCTGTTTATCTGACATATGCATTAACCTGGTTTGTAGCATGAGATAGAGGCTTGGTTTGTAGCATGAGATAGAGATGGTTGTATCAGCATGAGATAGAGGCCTGTGATTGTTTCCATAGTGCATGACCTTGTCTTTGTAGCATGAGATATTCTGTTTTTTTTTTTGTTTGGGATAGAGGCTGGTTTGTTAGCATGGAGATAGAGGCTAGGTTGGTAGTATGAGATAGAAGCTTGCTGTTATCTGACATAGTGCATTAACCTGGTTTGTAGCATGAGATAGAGGCCTGGTTTGTAGCATGAGTAGAGGTAGGTTTTGTAGTATGAGATAAGAGGCCTGCGCTGTTTATTGACATAGTGCATGAACCTTGGTTGGTAGCATGAGATAGAGGCTGTGTGTTCTCTGACATAGTGCATTAAACCTGGTTTGTTAGCATGAGATATGAGGCTTGGTTGTAGCATGAGATAGAAGGCCTGTGCTGTTTGTAGTATGAGATAGAGGCCTGTGCTGTTTATCTGGAACATTAGGGCATTAACTGTTTGTAGCATGAGAAGAGGATGGTTTGTAGCATGAGATAGAGGCGAGGTTTGAGTATGAGATAGAGGCCTGCGCTGTTTATCTGACATAGTACATTCAACTTGGTGTGTAGCATGGAGCTAGCGGTCCTGTGCTGTTTATCTGACATAGTGCGATTAACCTGGTTCGTAGCATGAGATAGAGGGCTTGCGTGTGTAGCATGAGATAGAGGCCTGTGCGTTTATCTGACATAGTGCCTTAACCTGGTTTGCTAAGCATGAGATAGAGGCTTGGTTGTAGCATGAGATAGAGGCCTGTGCTGTTTTATCTGACATAGTGCATTAACCTGGTTGTAGGCATGAGATAGAGGTTGGTTTTAGCATGAGATAGAGGCTTGGTTTGTAGCATGAGATAGAGGCCTGTGCTGTTTATCTGACATAGTGCATTACCTGGTTATGTAGCATGAGATAGAGGCCTGTGTGTTTATATGACATAGTGCATTAACCGGTTTGTAGCATGAGATAGAGGATTGTTTGTAGCATGAGATAGGGACTTGGTTGTAGCATGAGATAGAAGCTTGGTTGTAGCATTGAGATAGGGCCTGTGCTGTTGATCTGACCATTAGGCATTAACCTGGTTGTAGCTGAGTAGAGGTTGGTTTGTAGCAGAGATAGAGGCTTGTTTGTAGCATGAGATAGAGGCTCTGTTGCTGTTTATCTGACATTAGTGCATTAACCTGGTTGTAGCATAGATAGAGGCCTGTGCTGTTTACATAGTGCATTAACCTGGTTGTAGCATGAGATAGAGGCTGGGTTTTGTAGCATGAGATAGGAGGCCTGTGCTGTTTATCTGACATAGGGCATTAACTTGGTTTGAGCATGAGATAGAGGACTGTGCTGTTTATTGACATAGGCATTAACCTGGTTTGTAGCATGAGATAGAGGCTTTGGTTGTAGCATGAGATAGAGTGCCTGTGTGTTTATCTGACATATCTAGCTGCATTAACCTGGTTGTGTCGCATGAGATAGAGGCTTTGGTTTGTAGCTGAGATAGAGGGCCGGTTTGTAGCATGAGTAGAGGCCTGTGCTGTTTATCTGACATTAGTGCATTAAACCTGGTTTGTAGCATGAGATAGAGGCTGGTTTGTAGCAGAGATAGAGGCCTGTGCTGTTTATATGGACAGTGCATAACTCTGGTTTGTAGCATGAGATAGAGGCGTGGTTTAGTAGCATGAGATAGAGGCCTGTACTTTTCTTTTCTTTGTGGGTTTGTTGGATATTTTCTTGGTGTTGTTTTATTTTTTGCATTAACTTTATTTCAAGACAGGTATGAAACTTGAGTTTTATCGACGTCTGCGCAGGGTCTACAGTATCCCCCAAAGAAATACAATAGAATAATCTTTGTTGCTTTTGAAATCAGGAATCAAACAATCTTCATTCAATGCATGGTAGCCTAGTGCAGCTCTGAGCTGTGTTATCTGTGCGGTGTATGGAGCTTTCTGCATGTTGATGTATTTCAGTCTTCATGTAGTAAACACTTCCCATATAGCGTAGGAATATATCCATCCATATTTGTGAATGAGCTGTGTTATCTGTGCGGTGTATGGAGCTTTCAGCATGTTGATGTATTTCAGTCTTTATGTAGTAAACACTTCCCATATAGCGTAGGAATATATCCGTCCATATTTGTGAATGAGCTGTGTCATCTGTGCGGTGTATGGAGCTTTCTGCATGTTGATTTATTTCAGTCTTTATGTAGTAAACACTTCCCATATAGCGTAGGAATATATCCGTCCATATTTGTGAATGAGCTGTGTCATCTGTGCGGTGTATGGAGCTTTCTGCATGTTGATTTATTTCAGTCTTCATGTAGTAAACACTTCCCATATAGCGTAGGAATATATCCGTCCATATTTGTGAATGAGCTGTGTCATCTGTGCGGTGTATGGAGCTTTCTGCATGTTGATGTATTTCAGTCTTCATGTA
Organism: Phymorhynchus buccinoides; assembly: GCA_017654935.2. Taxonomy (NCBI): domain Eukaryota; kingdom Metazoa; phylum Mollusca; class Gastropoda; order Neogastropoda; family Raphitomidae; genus Phymorhynchus; species Phymorhynchus buccinoides. Next base: position 1,050,527 of record JAGGCT020004072.1, read on the forward strand.
GTAAACACTTCCCATATAGCGTAGGAATATATCCGTCCATATTTGCAAAAAATATTATTTATAAACTTCCATCCATCAAATTTATTTATCAATTTGTGTCTGTCCATCGATAGTATCTACATATAAATTATGCTAATCTGCACTGTTGTGTTTTTCTTTTTAACTTGCTGATCTGTGTGTGTGTGTGTGAGTCCATTGTTTTCCAATGTACTCACTGCCATTATTTAATCACAGTTGATGTAAAGTTGACATAAAGCTGATTGTTGTTCACACTTTGTTATTGTGAATATTAATCACCTGCATAAAGCATTTATTACTATGTTTGTTATTTTATCACTGCTGCCACCAAGATCTAACTGACTGGGACATTCATAACTTTCATAACATTTATAACTTCATATCTCCAAAGTTTGATTTTGTATTTTTACATTGTGTGCACTGAGCAGCAGGAAGAAACAGGGTTAACAGATATTGTAAAACAAGTTCGTTACCCATATTTTTTGTAAAGCAAGTTTGTAATGCATACTCCGTGGGTGTTTCCATATGGGACACAGTCTTGTAATAAATCTCTAATATGAAAATATAGGATTTCATAGTGGTGTGTATTATCAATGTTGAACATTTTTCACTGTTTGCTTATTACGTGAATTATGAGTATGACCCAAACTTGAGGTATTTCCTTGCTTATTTGCTCAAATTGTTTTCATCATTGGTTGACATTAGCCTGTAGTGTGGGCCAACAGTAACATGAGAGCTGTACAATATATGATTTTCTACAGTATTTGAAAATCATGGTACAGTTTAGTCTTTTGTGGAAGATTATTATGACTCTCAAACGAGGGGGGCCTTAGCACTGGCTCTAGTGCTGCAGCCAATGGGTTTGGTTGGCCTTTGGGGACCTTCCCCAACGCCAGCTGTCCTCAAGTCCCTTTGGCCGAGAGAGTGGGGATATACCCTGGGCAAGGGATATCCGCTAGGCTATAAACAAATTCTTGCCCAGCCCACCGGAATAGCATCTGCTATCTAATCTGGCAGTCATGGTTGGAAAGTATGGCCATGCAGACTGACTGGTAAACATGTATGGCCATACTGTCATGCAGACTGACTGGTAAACATATAAGGCCATACTGTCATGCAGACTGACTGGTAAACATGTATGGCCATACTGTCATGCAGACTGACTGGTAAACATGTAAGGCCATACTGTCATGCAGACTGACTGGTAAACATGTATGGCCATACTGTCATGCAGACTGACTGGTAAACATGTATGGCCATACTGTCATGCAGACTGACTGGTAAACATGTATGGCCATACTGTCATGCAGACTGACTGGTAAACATGTACAGCCATACTGTCATGCAGACTGACTGGTAAACATGTAAGGCCATACTGTCATGCAGACTGACTGGTAAACATGTATGGCCATACTGTCATGCAGACTGACTGGTAAACATCTATGGCCATACTGTCATGCAGACTGACTGGTAAACATGTAAGGCCATACTGTCATGCAGACTGACTGGTAAACATGTATGGCCATACTGTCATGCAGACTGACTGGTAAACATGTAAGGCCATACTGTCATGCAGACTGACTGGTAAACATGTAAGGCCATACTGTCATGCAGACTGACTGGTAAACATGTAAGGCCATACTGTCATGCAGACTGACTGGTAAACATGTAAGGCCATACTGTCATGCAGACTGACTGGTAAACATGTATGGCCATACTGTCATGCAGACTGACTGGTAAACATGTAAGGCCATACTGTCATGCAGACTGACTGGTAAACATGTATGGCCATACTGTCATGCAGACTGACTGGTAAACATGTAAGGCCATACTGTCATGCAGACTGGCTGGTAAACATATAAGGCCATACTGTCATGCAGACTGACTGGTAAACATGTACGGCCATACTGTCATGCAGACTGACTGGTAAACATATACAGCCATACTGTCATGCAGACTGACTGGTAAACATGTACGGCCATACTGTCATGCAGACTGACTGGTAAACATGTACGGCCATACTGTCATGCAGACTGACTGGTAAACATATAAGGCCATACTGTCATGCAGACTGACTGGTAAACATGTAAGGCCATACTGTCATGCAGACTGACTGGTAAACATGTACGGCCATACTGTCATGCAGACTGACTGGTAAACATGTATGGCCATACTGTCATGCAGACTGACTGGTAAACATGTATGGCCATACTGTCATGCAGACTGACTGGTAAACATGTATGGCCATACTGTCATGCAGACTGACTGGTAAACATATAAGGCCATACTGTCATGCAGACTGACTGGTAAACATATAAGGCCATACTGTCATGCAGACTGACTGGTAAACATATAAGGCCATACTGTCATGCAGACTGACTGGTAAACATATAAGGCCATACTGTCATGCAGACTGACTGGTAAACATATAAGGCCATACTGTCATGCAGACTGACTGGTAAACATTTAAGGCCATACTGTCATGCAGACTGACTGGTAAACATATCAGGCCATACTGTCATGCAGACTGACTGGTAATCATGTAAGGCCATACTGTCATGCAGACTGACTGGTAAACATGTATGGCCATACTGTCATGCAGACTGACTGGTAAAGCATGTAAGGCCATACTGTCATGCAGACTGACTGGTAAACATGTAAGGCCATACTGTCATGCAGACTGACTGGTAAGCATGTAAGGCCATACTGTCATGCAGACTGACTGGTAAACATGTAAGGCCATACTGTCATGCAGACTGGCTGGTAAACATATAAGGCCATACTGTCATGCAGACTGACTGGTAAACATATAAGGCCATACTGTCATGCAGACTGACTGGTAAACATATAAGGCCATACTGTCATGCAGACTGACTGGTAAACATATAAGGCCATACTGTCATGCAGACTGACTGGTAAACATGTAAGGCCATACTGTCATGCAGACTGACTGGTAAACATATAAGGCCATACTGTCATGCAGACTGACTGGTAAACATATAAGGCCATACTGTCATGCAGACTGACTGGTAAACATATAAGGCCATACTGTCATGCAGACTGACTGGTAAACATATAAGGCCATACTGTCATGCAGACTGACTGGTAAACATGTACGGCCATACTGTCATGCAGACTGACTGGTAAACATATAAGGCCATACTGTCATGCAGACTGACTGGTAAACATGTAAGGCCATACTGTCATGCAGACTGACTGGTAAACATATAAGGCCATACTGTCATGCAGACTGACTGGTAAGCATGTAAGGCCATACTGTCATGCAGACTGACTGGTAAACATGTAAGGCCATACTGTCATGCAGACTGACTGGTAAACATGTATGGCCATACTGTCATGCAGACTGACTGGTAAACATATCATGGCCATACTGTCATGCAGACTGACTGGTAAACATATATGGCCATACTGTCATGCAGACTGACTGGTAAACATGTATGGCCATACTGTCATGCAGACTGACTGGTAAACATGTATGGCCATACTGTCATGCAGACTGACTGGTAAACATGTAAGGCCATACTGTCATGCAGACTGACTGGTAAGCATGTAAGGCCATACTGTCATGCAGACTGACTGGTAAACATATAAGGCCATACTGTCATGCAGACTGACTGGTAAACATATAAGGCCATACTGTCATGCAGACTGACTGGTAAACATATAAGGCCATACTGTCATGCAGACTGACTGGTAAACATATAAGGCCATACTGTCATGCAGACTGACTGGTAAACATATATGGCCATACTGTCATGCAGACTGACTGGTAAGCATGTAAGGCCATACTGTCATGCAGACTGACTGGTAAACATGTATGGCCATACTGTCATGCAGACTGACTGGTAAACATGTATGGCCATACTGTCATGCAGACTGACTGGTAAACATGTATGGCCATACTGTCATGCAGACTGACTGGTAAACATTGTCGTTTGAGTGTGATTCAAAAATACCGTATTTTTATCTGACTATAAGGCACACTACTTTAGGTCCTAGACTGAGACCCCTGCCGCCTTTATCATGCGAATAAGAAGATAGGTTAACAAACTAAATAACAAAAATCTAATTTTGTGTAAAATTTATGGGTGAGCCTTATAATCAGTGTGCGCCTAGGTATCCCCGCTAAAATACAGTGTCAGCTCTGTAAATTGATGTGTACCAGCCTTGGGCCCCTTAGTCATGGGGGAGGTGTGGGAACCTTATAATCAGCGTGCGCCTTGTACGCCGTAGAAAATACAGGTCAGCTCTGTGTGCTGCGCCTTGGGCCTTAGCCTAGTCATATGTTGGAGGGGGTTTCTAGAGGGGAACATTATAATCAGGTGCGCCTTGTAGCCCGTAAAATATGGTATTAGCTCTGTGTGCTGCAGCCTTGGGCCTTAGTCAATGGGGGGGGGGGAACCTTATAATCAGGTGCGGCCTTGTTATCCCGCTAAAATTACAGTTGTCCAGCTCGTGTGCTGCAGCCTTGGGCCTTCGTCATGGGTGGGAACCTATAATCAGGTGCGCTTGTATCCCGCTATAAATACCAGTGTCAGCTCTGTGTGGCTGCATCCTGGGCCTTGTCATTGGTGGGGGCGGGGAGGGGAACTATAATCAGGTTGAGCCTTGTATCCGTAAAATACAGTGTCATGCTCTGTGTGCTGCAGCCTTGGGCCTTAGCAATGGGGGAGGGGGGGGAGGGGAACCTTATAATCAGGTGCGCCTTGTATCCCGTAAAATACAGTGGCAGCTCTGTGTGATGCCAAGCCTTGGGCCTTAGTTCATTGGGGTGGGGGGGGGGGGACCTTATAATCAGGTGCGCCTTGTATCCCGTAAAATACAGTGTAGCTCTGTGTGTGCAGCATTGGGGCCTTAGTCATTGGGGGGAACATTATAATAAGGTGCGCTTGTATCCGTAAAAACAGTGTCAGCTCTGTTTTGTGCGCAGCCTGGACCTTATCATTGGGGGGGGGGGGGGGGGGCACCTTATAATCAGGTGCGCCTGTATCCCGTAAATACAGTGTCAGCTCTGTGTGCTGCAGCCTTGGGCCTTATAATTGGGGGGGGGGGGGGGAACCTATAATCAGGTGCGCCTTGTATCCCCGTAAAATACAGTGTCAGCTACTGTGTGCTGCAGCCTTGGGCCTTGGTCATTGGAGGGTAGGGGGACCTCTTAGATAATCAGATGCAACCTTTGTAGCCCGCAAATATGGTAATTAAGCTCTGTGTGCTGCATCCTTGGGGCCTTAGTCCATTTGGGGGGGGGGGGGGGGGATCTTATAATCAGGGTGTACCTTGTAGCCCGTAAATCTGTATTAGCTCTGTGTGCTGGCAGCCTGGCCTTAGTCATTGGGGGGGTGGGACCTTCCTCCACCCTCAACTGTGTTCAAGAAGTCAGCTTGGAAAGAAGTTGGATTCACCTTTGGCAAGTCTTCCTGTCTTCCTTTCTTGGGCTCTAAGTGCTGCAGTGCACTGAAGATGATTTAGGTTTTTTTAAACTCTTATCCAGCCTCATCTGTTCTTCCTGGCTCATAAAGTGCGGCGTCACTGAAGTAATTTAGTTTTTTTTTAACCTTATTTCCAGACCTCATCTGTCTTCGGGCTCTAAGTACGTGCTGAGGCACTGAGATAAAGTTAGGGTTGTTTAACAATATTATAATAAAATTTAAAAAGACTGAGTAGGTGCTGCAGCACTGAACAGCTAAGTTTAGGTGTTTTAAAATAAAAATAAAAATTAAATATAAAAAATTATAAAAATTTTTTAAAACCCTTTACTCCAAAGCCGCATCTGGTCTTCCTTCACTTCTGGCTCTAAATTTGCTAGCAGCCTGAAGATAAAGGTTAGTTTTTTTTTTATACCTTAAGATCCATCATTCCAGCATCAGAATTCGTTCTTCCCTGGCTCTTAAGTAAGTGCTTGCAGCACTGAAAGATAAGTTAGGTTTTTTTTTAAAATTAAGAACCTTCTCCTGCCCCCAACTGTGTTCAAGGTCAGTCCTCATTGGGAAATAAAGTTTGGGATGTCCCCTGGCAGGGGCTTTCCACTATACAAACACATGTCAGTCATCCCATCCTTTCAGAATAGCAGTTGTTTGTATCACTTATCAGTATTATTTTGTGAATTAACAACTGTAAATCACTATCCGTATTCGTTTGTGAATGAACCACGTATCACTATGCAGTTATTAGTTTTTTGTGATGACCAACCAACACTGTATCACTATCAGTATTACGTTTTGTGAGAATGAACCAACTGTTCACTATCATTATTAGTTTGTGAATGAACCAACTGTAAATCAACTATCAGTATTATTTGTGAATGAACGCAACTGTATCACTATCATTAATAGTTTGTGATGAACCAAACTGTATCACTATCAGTATTTGGATTAAACAACCAAACCAAATGGACAACAGAGCACCAGTAAACGCACAGCCACCATGGCCATGGCAAACCCAACCATGGTGCCAGCACTAACAAAAACAACCCAAACTGAACCTGAACCACACACATAGGTTTTATTATAGGTAATTAGGTACTATTTATATTCACAGAGCGTCCTGTGAAATTCCGGGTTGCTATTCCACGCACTGCAGAGCGCGGTTCGTGCAAGAGGAGCCGCAGAGCCAATAATTGTTTTTTTTTGGGAGGGGGGTTTGCATTGCGATTTTTTTGTCACTGACTTGAGGAGGGGGGGGAGGGAGGGGGGGGGAGGAGGGGGGGGGTGGGGGGGGGGGGGGGGGTGTAAATTTTGCCAAAATGGTGGACACTTGTTTTTTTTTTTTTTTTTGTTTTTTTTTTTTTCGTTTTTTTTTTTTTTTTTTTTTTTTTTTTCGGGTTGCACTAGCACTATACTCCGTCACTCTTGGGGTTTAAATTTTAAAACGTATGCTAAGGTGGCAATGGCAACTACGTTACCTCGTTTATCGCTCATAAAAATAAACCAGAAGCCATTTAAGAAGAGGCATAGTGCAAATGAGAAGTAAAAAATCCCCTGTACCCCGAGGTTCGAACTCACTCGGGTTTTACCCACCCCCTTGACAGAACACGAAAACAACGAAACGCGATAAAAATAAACCACTGGTGCCACTCCATAACACCACAGGGTGACTATGCTTCCCGTAGCATTCCATGAATGAAAAACCAACCAAATTGGACACACCAAACACATAAACAACCATATAAACGCCACAAAGCACACCCAGCACGACCAGCACTAACAACACTGAAACAACCAACAGATTAGACTATCCCGGAGCATTCGATGATGAAACCAACAAATGTACACCCAGATAAAAACGCACAAACCCACACCACACCAGTACTACCACTTACATTAAAGATTGTTAATAGGGTACTACACCAATACTGCGGGAATTTCTGTCTTCTGTGGCGGAAGCCCCTGCGCACTCCGTAAATTAGGTAAAAGAGACAGGGAAAAAGCTGTGGCGTACATGTCCGTATTTTTTTTTTTTTTTTTCTTTTATTCCCCTAATAAATTATTCAATGCCAATATACATTTTCCTTCCTTCTTTTTCTTTTTCCTTCTTTTCTTCTCTCTTTTGACTTAATTGGGTTTCCCTCGAACTTTAATTACTCCATCTAATGTGCAACCCGCCCTTAAAACACACAAACACACATGCATACACAACTTTGAATAGAACGATATAATATAATAATTTCAACCACAACTCTGAATATCCTATAGCGTTATTATTACTCAGCCACAAAGCAAAGCTGCTAATGTCTTCTTGGCTTCTTCGTTCCGTGAATGTCTGTCTGTTCCGTCTTTTTCACCCTGGGCTTGCCTGACTACACTACATCACTGTATAGACACAACTGTGTTTCAACCCACGATTACAGTGGGGGGGGGGGGTGCGGCCTAGGGGGAGGGGGGGGGGGGGGGGGGGGGGGCTCAACAACAAAGCTGCTATAATGTCTTCTCCTGCTGCCTGAAACTCACACTAATGTGTGTTAACACGATAACAGTGGGGGAACCCTAAAGGTGGGGCTCAAAGTTTTGCATATACGCATTAGGTACTTAGGATATATATGTACATTATCAACCAAAGATTCAAGTCACTGGAGTAAAAAAAGGAAAAAGAAAGTGGGCCGTGCAAGTCTGGGATAATATAGCGTTCCTCAACGCTTTCTAGTTTTTTTTCCCTAAGGTAATGCCCGGGATGAGCTAACTTTCCAAGGATTTGTGTAAAGCCCCTGGCCGCTCAGTTGAAACTGTAGGTATATAGACACTTGCTTGGACACATACATGGCAAAAACGTTTCAAGACTTGTGTTAAAAAAAAAGCCCACTGCCAGTTTGTGAACTTAGGTATAGAGAACTAGACACTCACAACTGCCTATTTGTAACAACATATCAACTTTCCCAAGATTTGTGTAAGAAGCCCCTGCCAGTTTGCTGTAGGTATATAACGCACACTGATCTGCTATGTACACATAGCAACTTTCACAAACTTTTTTCCCAGATTGTGGTAAAAGCAGCCAGAAGCCCCTGCGCCAGTTTGGACTGTATGTATGCATAAATAGACACTGCTGATATCGGTACACAGAGGCAATTTCAAGTTGTGTAAAGAAGCCCCTGCCCAGTTTAACTGTAATGTATGTTATGATAGGACAGACGTAAATACACTGCTATAAGGGTACCAGAGCAACTTTCAAGATTGTGTACAGAGGAAAAGAGAAGCCCCTGCCAGTTTGATGGGAACTGTATGTGTATGTATATATACACAACTGCTTAAGGTACACAAACCAGAGCAAACTTTCTCAAAAGATTGTTGTAAAGCCCCTGCCAGTTTGACCTGTAAATGTATTTATTTATATAGACACTAGCTATATAGTAACACAGAGCCGAAAACTTTTTTACCTTTCATCAAGTTTTGTGTAAAAAGAAAGCCCCTGCCAGTTTGAACACTGTAGAAACCTGCTTAGGTTTGCCATAGCAACCATTCAAGATTTGTGTAAACAAAGAGAAAAAAGCCCCCCCTGCCAGTTTGAGATTGTAGATATATAGACAAACTAGGGTTAGGTACAATATAGTAAAACCTTTTCAAATAGTAACTTTCCAAGGATTGTGTAAAGCCCCTGCCAGTTTTGACTAGGTATATTAGACACTGACTATATAGAACACTAACACTTTGCTTGTACACATAGTAACTTTCAAGACAGTGCAGGAAGCCATATTTACAAATTCCATGGCCAGTTTTGACTGTTGAAAAAGACATTGCTAAGAAAGCACAGTGTGCTCGCGGACTTTTTTTTTTTCTTTCCCACCGTTTGCTGGCTTGTGTTTGGGCCCATTTTTTCCCCACCTGGACTTTTTTTTCTTTTTTTTTTTTTCATTTTTTTTTTTTTTCCTTTTTTTTTTTCCTCACGCCAGAGCTTTTCTCCTGTTCAACTTTTTTTTTTTTCCCACCTGGACTTTTTTCCTCCTCCCCACCCGGACTTTCCCACCTAGAACTTATTCCCAACCCGGACTTTTCACACACCTAGGACCTTTTTTCACAAATAACACCCGGACTTTTTCATACCCAATTGAACAAGACTTTCTGTTTTATATTTGCATTTCCATTTCCGCCTATGACTGCCAGATCAAACAGATGGTCTTTGTTTTGCTTTTACTTTTTTGCTATCATAATAACGTAGCGATGGCAATGGAGAGAGAGAGCTAGAGAGGGATAGAGAAATATAGAAAGAGGGGGGGGTACGGAGTGAAAGAACGAGAGATAATGTGTGTGTGTGAAAGTGCGTGTGGTAGTGTGTGTGTGTGTGTGGTTGTTGTGGTGGTGTGAAGTGCGGGTGTGAAAAGAAAGTATTCCGGTTGGGGAATTATTCCTAGGTGGGAAAGAGTCCCGGTGGGAATAGTCCCTAGGTGGTAAAAAGGTCCGGGTGGGAAAAAGAAACACGGGTGGCAAAAGTCCCGGTAAAAGTCCGCTAAGCCACATAGCAACTTTAAAAACATAAGCGAGTTTTGTATAAAGCCTATTTGCCATTTGACTGGTTGGAAAGACAACTGCTATGTACACACATCACAACTTTAAAAAACTAAGCGATTGTGTAAAGGCTATTGCCAAGTTTGACTGTTTGATTAGACATTCACTAAAACCTTCATCAGCAAACTTTAAATCTCCCACTGTCTATACCAATCTCACTTCTGTGTGTCTTTTGGGTGTCTGCCTGGGCGGGTCTTGCTGGGCGGCCATGGCGCGCCGAGGGGGCAGTTGGTCGTGATGGCTTCCACATCCAAATTTGTTTATAATAATATTGGTCTCTCGTGCCACAATTGGTCTGCGTTTTATTAAAAAATAAATGCACAATAGGTTAAGCAACATTATTAAACCCGCAGTACTATAATGCGTGAATTGCCGTGGCGCATTTTAATCCGTTGTGAATTCACAATAAATCGTAGGCAACTGTTCCAAGTGCCCACAATAGGGCGACGTTTGGAAAGATGATGAAATTGGACTGCTTGTTAGCAGATCATGTCATACAGCAGACACTCTCTGTGTGCAATCTAGACGCAACTGTAACATTGGTTACATGCTGTCCAAGCAACATGGGGCGTGTTGCCTATAATAATTCACACTAGAAATAGCCAGCTTTCATTGCACAGCTCTGCATGCTTGACGGTGGCTGCGAATTTCCACTTTCACACGAATATTTGAAACCGAAACACTCTGTTTCTCGGAAACAAAGAAACAATGCGCCTATGCTGCTTATACCGTTGTAAGCTTTATGCTAGTTTCGAGAACACTGGCTTCTTCAAATCTCCTGTACAGTTAGTTTCAGGTTATGCGGCCGTGAGGCAAGAATTGAAACAATAAAGCGAGGGCTTAACCCTCGTAAGTTGGAATGCTGTTTGTAGATCCTTGCGAAGCAGTAATAACTGGAACGAGTGTAACAGCCTCAACCCTTTTTGATGTTAATAGAAAGAAGGAAAGAAGGCACTACCTGCCAAGAACAAAGAAGCAACTGTCCACCCCTGTCACCCACCAATACAAGACAACAAGTGCCACACGCGACGGGCGAAACCCAGAACAAACACAGCCAATAAAGCACACCGGGGCGAAGGGACAGAACCATGAATGGTGGATTAATTTGTGTGGTTCCTTACTTGACATAGTCCATCCCCCCAAAAAGGTAGAACCCCAAAACAGGGGCCTGTCATTACACACTGCGGGGGGTCGTCAATGCTTGAAATATGTTGGGGCCCTGACTACCATTAATAATGGTTAATGAATGACAGAAACCCAACAAACAAACAGAACGGAATTGACTTATGGGATTCTGTTCCTCCGGTAAGCAGCTCTTCAATACTGGTTGGACCTTCGGCTGCAATTCTCCTTTACACTACACACCTAAACTAACATTCGTTCCAGTTTATTAATTACTGGCTTACTGCAAGAATCTACAAACAAGCAGCACCTTACACCGAGGTAGCCTCGTTTAATTGGTAATGCATTATATGATGGACTTCGCCAAAGCTTTGATAAATTAAATTCACAGCCTGTTCCTGCACAAGCTTCGCCATTATATTATCCCAAGGAAAAGGAAAGCTCAACAATGGATAGAAGACTGACGACTTCCTCAGCAACATAAGACAAAAAGGGAGGCGTTGTTTGTCAACGGTGTCAGGTCCACCACCAAATTTGCTGTTTGTTCGACGGGTGGGCCCTACGGATCAGGATCATAGATCCTTTTGGACACCTGTTCCCTGTCCTTGCGTACATCAATGATAGGATTTTTCCAACAAAAAGACGTGGCTAATCACCAAAACCAGGCCCGTCTCTTCTTTGGCGGGGGATAGATACAGCACAACATACACACACACCAATAAGCACAGAACAAGAGAGATTACGGCCCGTGGTTACAGAGGGTAGCGGGCGCCACACGGACCATGAACAGCTACATGCATGAGGACCTCCATCATCTTGCTGAAGTGGGAGAAAACGGATCAGCTCGGGACATGGCATTCTAATCCTGGCAAAAATGCACACACCATTACCTTACCTGCAGCGAGGAAAAGGCACACGCAGGCAAAAGCCCGGTCGGTAACGCACTTCATGGCCACTCAACTTTCATGGCCACCAGCTTGGAAGCTGTTTTGACTATTCTGTCTGTTATATCTAGGATAACCATCTCAAATGATCTCAAGCTGGAGAACAACATATCCAATCCATTTGCTCAAAGGCCAACCGAAGACCCTGTGGTTTTTTTAGAAGAGAATCTGACATTAAGCCTCCCATCCGTATCAGTACGTGTACTGTGGGACACCTCAGACCCTCACGCAGCAAGCAGGACATTGATACCTTGAGGCGGTACAATCGCCGAGCAGCAAGGTGTTGGCAGAAAGGATTATTACATAAACACACCAAGTCGTCTCAGCTATATGATCGATCAAAGCTTAAGTGGGCATCCTTCAACGATCGCCGAGGAGAAAACATCCAACAGACTTGAGCCCTATGCTTGTTCCGATTGCAGAACTATATTGTGGTCAATGAAGAGGTTTTAATAAAGAGAACTCAACTTCACTCGCACATCCGGCACCGTGAAAGCCAGCGTCTGCGCGCCCACCCAAACACTGGCCCCTCAATCTTCTCCTGCAAGACAAAGTACCACCGTCAGGCCAGCTTCCTACCCCGACCATCAAAGCACAAAAAGCTCCGGAATGACCTCTCCCATCAGGGGCTGTTGAGGCAGAGACTCTGGACACCTTTTGTGTCTAGGGCAACTGTCTCTCATAACGACGCTTCTCTCCTATTCTTCTCCCTCCCCCTCCACCACCCCCCCTCACATTCGTAGCTTTAGGTGGTTTCCTGTCCAATTCGGCATTCATGTAGGTGGTATTTCACTCTGAACGGTCCTCTCCTTGACTGTTCTGGGGTCACATAGAATAGAGTGGTGGTGATTATCTTATCTACACTACTAACTACCCTTATCTAATCCTAATCTACCCATAAATCTACCCTAATCTACTATCTAATCTTAATCTACCTACCCCCACCCCCCCCCTTGTTTATTCTTTTTTTCCTTTCCTCTTATCTATGACGGACTGGTGAATGCTATCCTCGATCAGAGGGTAGAGGTAAATGAAGGGCATGAGCTGGGCATCGGGGCTTGTACCTCTGTGACGCTACTCTAGCCGGAGAGGTCTTGCCTAGATGCCGCACAGAAAAAAGGTCTATGGCCCACTGTCTTCACTGTCTACCATCAGGACAGTCAACGAGTGATGTTTAAACTCCCTTGCCATACCACCATGCAGGACCGGCTGATTTTAAAAATAAAACGCATCTGTCGATATACCATCAGAGTACAATATAAAGTTTTTTAAACTCGCAAAAGCGCTCGCTTTCGTCCTCCTCTTCTCCCCTTTCCGTTGAGTAATAGAGGCCTCACGAGCTTCCACAGGCTCCTTCACGTAGCAAATACGACCGATTACAGATAGGAATAGGGCCGAAGTTATTCTTTCGCGCATATTTTCCATAATCCCCTGACTTTTACAGTAGCAGAATAATCAGCAAATGATTGTGGTCGCTTGAAGGAGAGGAACGGGAGGAAAGGAATTAAGGTCGTTCTCTATTTCACGACAGAGTTGCTGTAGCCCATTCTTATGGCTCTGCGATATGTCCTAGGCAAATGTTTCCAATTCTTTTTTTGCTGTGTTCCCCAGATCTAAATCTTCTTACCGTGTCTTATCACTAAAATGCCAGAAGTTTAGAGACAGATCTGACTTATAAAATCAAATTAATGATCTTATTCATTTTCCTCATTTCAAAAAGGTTCTCGTGTAAACCTCTGGGTTCCATCACAATTGTGTTATTTATGGAAAATGAATGGCAGACAGGGGATAAAATCCTGATCGCCTTTCTTCTCGGGCCTTTTGGCTAAGACTTGATTCAGGAACATAAATTTTTGTTTAATACTAACTTAACCATGGTATGGTTGGTTCAGTCAGTTTCAGAGCCCGTGTTGAAGAAAACATGGCGGAAAGCCGATACGGGGATACGCGCCGTTAAACTGAACTGACTTGCCGACAGGGGAGATGTAGCCAGAAGAGGGTGCTACGACTATATATAATTGGCTGTAAAATATTGTATTCCATATCTGTAAAGAAATGTTATTACTCTTTTAATAAGAAGACATCAAAACTGTCGAGTGGACTGTATGATAAACATATGCATAATGGGAGAACTTTAACTTTCCAACATAAACTACGGGACAATGGTCCTCATCAAAGATTAAGAGTTTGTGGATGCAACCAGGGGATTGCTTTTTAAGAACAAGTGGTGACTAGACCAACAAGAACAAGAGCAGGCGAAATAAATATTTTAGCCTTAATTTTGTTAATGACATTGAGCTCGTCGTCAGATGTTGAACATTTATGGCCCTCTAGGAAAAGTGATACTCCAAGTTTTAAAAACTTTTTTAATCTATAATAGAATGCAGAAAACAAATTAGTTGACAGTACACACCCAAGCACAGAACACAAATTTAATTTTTAAAAAAGAGAGCAATTTTACTAAAATGAAAGAAGCATGAATACGTAACTTATATACTCTACTTCGCAACCGAAGAGTGGAACACGGATTTTGAGGCTTTGGAGTTTTTTGATTGCTGCAGATTATTTATTTCGGAACAAACTTCACACTAATGGAAGAACATATTCCCACATTAAAAGGAACATGAAAAAAAAAATAGTTCAAAAACATACTGGACCTGGATGGTCAATAGTCACTATTAGACAAAGTGTTAGAAGAAATAATAGGTTTTCCAAAAGATTTTTTGGAAAACACAGCAAATCTAAGGGCAAGGTAAAAATACTCGAAATATATAAAAGAATACGAGTACAAGATCGAGTGGTAAGCAATTAAAAAGGGATCGAAAACTCATGAACGAAAGATAGCTGATAACATGTAAACAAAAAACCCTAAACTTTCTGAGGTACATTTTACTTCCATATATGAAAACATTAACACCGGGATTAGTCCACTTAAAGATAAAGAGGGTAATTAATCTTTTATGTGATGATGAGGGTAAAGCTAATATTTTAAAAACTAACTACTTTTCTCATAGGTATTTACTAGAGAAAACACAGACACAAATTAACCAATCTGTAAATTTCTAAAGAGTTGTCTCAGGCGTGCATAATTGGTTCTGATATTTCCTGTAGTTTAACCGATACAAGAACAGGTAAACGGAACTAGGAAAGGAATTAACCCCAACCAAGCCCAAGGGCCCAGAATAGAGTTCCAGCACTGCTTTTTAAGAACTGTCTGAGGAGCTGTCCCCCACCTCTAACTATTTATTTAACAAATCCTTACAAAAACAGGTTAGCTGCCGCCGCAGACTGAAAAAAGGAAAAGCTTGAAGTTATTCGCCTATCTTCAAAAATGTACAAATCTGAACCAGGAAATTCGCCCTGTAAGCCTCGTCATCACGTGTATTATTTTTTGCAAAATGTTTTACACACTGTTATGAGGATAGAACAATTTATAGCGAACACAAGTTTGTAGCCCCACTGAACAACTTTTAACGCTGTATTAGAATGTCAACATGATGGCTTTAAGGACAGGTAAGATATTGTATGACCCAGTTGAACGGACGTCCATGGACGATTTTACTAGAATTTTTAGATGAAAAGGGAAACTTTTGGATGTGGTATATTTCGGATTTTTCGCAAAGGCTTTTTTTGACATCCGTCCTCACACGAACGATTGCTATTAAAAAAGCTTCAGGTCGTATGGTATGTAGAATAAATAATAGGAACATATAAGATGTATAAGGAAATTTTCATTACGGCGGGCAGAACCCAAAAAGTCGAATAAAAGTGTAAATATTCTTCTGAAGCAGCAGTGTGATTGGCATTCCACAAGGTACATCGCTAGGCCCGCACATTCTGTTTAACATTTTTCATTAACGATCCTAGACCGGATCAATCAGAAAGCGTTGTAAACTTTTTTTGCGGACTATACCAAAATATTAATACTTCAAAAAATTCTAAAACAATATTCAACATGACTATTGACAGACTAAATAAACTGCCAGAGCAAAGGAAATTTGTATTTTATGATTAGTACACATGTATGTGATGCATTTAGAAAGAAAATCCCAGTTGCAATTAATGAATTTCACTTGGTTACCCGCAAACATATTTTAAAACTTCAAGAGGAATAAGGATTCTTGGAGTCATCTTTGACTCCTTGAGTGACATTTGATAACTACATTAATAATCACTGCTATTGGTAAAGGCAAATAAATGCTGGGCCAATTGAAGAAGTTTTTATTGGTTAGATAGTAGGTATTTTTTAAACTATAATAAAAGGTTTGGTCAGAACCTCATTCTAGAGTATGGACAATCAGAGTCTGGAGTCCGTTTTTAATAAAAAGGGCAACTCGTGCAGCATATAAAGGGGGGTCCAAAGCCGAGCAACAAATGATTTAAAGGACTTAGTCCACCTTGATTACGAACACAGACTAATAAGTTGAAATTACCATCTCTGAAATACATAAGTATTTTCGTGGGGTATCTGCTAAAATACATAAAATAAAATTTCAACAGTGATAACAATACTAATAAAATAAAATTTTTTTGTTCCAAGCTAACCCAACTGACTCAAGTAACCCGTAACAGTGATTTAAAAAATAATAACCCAGTATAGTAGTAGCCGAACTAAATATTAGAAAAATGTTCTTTTCTATTCTTACCAAGTAACAAAGTTTTGGAATACTCTTCTTCCTACTTCCGCACTGCACCTATTAAACGAGCATAAAACAGTATCTACACATATCCAAAAACCCCTCCATTGGTGTATACGACCAACATATCAAAACTACAATACGAGCATGACTGAAAGGCAGATTTGTTGCCGAAAACAAAATAAAAAACCTCAAGTCAGCTGTGCAAATGATTTGACTGTTTGACTGTGTTTGTGTTGTGGGTTTCACACACTGTGTGCAATTACACATACGAAGAAAACCAGCTGACTCCAAGAGGAGTCATGTATTAGCACGTTTATTCAAAACTTAAAGCTACCCATTATAGAGGGTAATTAGAGACCACCGAGAACAAAGGCTTGCTGTTGATGCTAAGCGTGTCTAGTAGAAGAGTGCAAGCTAGGCAGAAAGGGAAGTGAAAGATAAGCGTTGGTTTGGTGCCAGACTGCACCAATGGGATCGTGGTGGATGTACACGTGGAAGCACCATGATTGATAGAGAAGGAAGAATAAAGGTCAGCTATTATTCCAGTAGATGTAGTTGTTGGCACACTACTGGCTACAAACACCCTATATTAATCCTATCGCCTACATCACTACAGTTTCAACAAAAATGACATGACTTTAATAGGCCGCGAGGCCTATGTCCTAACTACCTGAGCCCTGACTGACCTGTAATGTAATTTCATTTCCTTATACCACCATTTGCAATGTTTCTTCTTTTCCTTCGTTAGGGTCATTTTCAATAGAATTTCTAGTCTATGGCTTTTGACTTAAATTTAATTGTCCTATAAATGTACATGTTAAATGCTAGCGCAGACTTCTTGAAGTTATGTATATTGGGTGAGAACTTTTAACATTCCCATATACAGTTTCATTTTCACCCGTTATGAGACAGTACCCTACCCTAGTTTTCATTACCTGAAAATACCTTCAAATCGATTTATTGTAAAATCCTAATGTCAAAATCACTTATTTGTCTATTTATCAAACATATTTACTTCATGAGTCCTATTGTTCCGTTTATTATGGACATTTCATCCATTTTTAAATTTGGTTTGTTATTGTTAAGAGAATGGTTACAGTTTTCAAAGTTTTTAAATTTTCATAAAATAATATCAGTGTAAATTTATTATACAACAATCCATTTAATTATATTACAATTATTGTCATGTCGTCTAAAAACACTTGAAGTGACAAGACGTTATAATAATAAAACAGTTAAACATAATAAAAACACAGACACACATGATCGGGAATGTATTTATAGAGACTTTTTTTCCTTTTCTTTCTTTAAAATAAATACAATAACAAAAGTAACAGTTAGGACGCAATATGCGCCAACCTCAAATGACTAATAAGACGCGTAACCGAAAACATTGAAGAGTTGGTTGACAACCGTTTTGTATTTTGGGTAACGACGCTGTGGTAGAAAGAACGTGTGGTCAATGAAGGTCATCAATGTATGGGATTGTGCATGACGGGTTGATCTCATCAATCGGAGAGTCATTTTAGCAATCCCTTGGCCTCCTCCTCCTCCGTGTATCACATAGCCTTTCATGTCATGACAATGGGGAACGAAGTCCGAGCCGGATGCTTTTCAAAACCCGTAAAAACTGGTCTTGAGCCAGTTACTACTTTACTTACTTACTACTTGGCGTCGCAGACTCATATCAAACACAACTGCGATACAAAGACCAAAGTCGTCACGCTGAGGGGCGGTTCGGGAACTGTCGGGAGGTGGCGACCAACGCCTGGCGATAGTCTAAATCAACAGCGAGTGCGAGAAGATAGACCTGCTCCCTGTTTCGTACAGACAGAGCTTATGTCATCCGCCGGGCAGCTGACGTGGCGACCTTCCAGCTGTTTTCTCCGCCTGGTACCGGGCAGCTGTACAAGCGGGCGAGCGAGCGCTTTACTTTACTGCACAGACGTTGTCGATCTACTAAACCTTAGCCCGCCATTCAGGCGCAGGCAAAACAAAACCAGGCAACTGGCCGCTCTGTTCTGTGTGCTTGTGGCTGGCTGGTCCGCGGCTAGGCTTTTTTTCCGAATTTTCCCTTTCCCATTGGGATGAGGATGTCGTCAGAGGAGGACCTTGAGAAGTACAGTGTTGTAAAAGAAATAGCTTGAATAATCCTCAGTTATTCCTAACTGGCTGCTCTAGCTTGTATCCTCGCGTGCAGTGGCTAGGCATTTTCCAGTGGGAGAGGGATGGCGTTGGTCCAGGTTGCAAATCTGTCTCTCGTAGTCAATGCTGTAGCTCACTACCTATGATAAAAGTCTGTAATTTTGCCGGCATTTTGCAACATTGAGCATGGGAACCAAACAAATTTTTCACTTTTATCTCATACTAGAGTTGGGGAGAGGGTTAGGCTATAGGGTAAATAGTTCAAGTATAGCAGAAAAAGTGACATTTGTGGTTGGTCGCAAATATTACAGACTCTCGTAAACTATACAAGCAGGATAGCTAATCGCGAGCTACGATTTTGCACGGCGACAAGGCGTCAACTGAGGGAAAGAATCACTTGAGAATAAAGTGGTTTGGTAAAAAAATATATTGGAAATATCCTCAAGTTTTTATGCCTAACTGGTAACTGAGACCTGGCCGCTCTGGGCAATAACTGGCCGCTCTGGCTAGTCTGCGGGCTGGCATTTTCTTCTTCTTTCTTTCCTCTTCTTTTCTTTTTCCTTTTGTCCCCGTTGATGCGGCCTTTCCTTCATCAAGTTGAAGGTCTGTCCAGTGGGACAGTGGGAGTGACCGCCCACTGTGGAAAGAACTTGAGAAGTAATGTGTTTTTGGGGGATGCTTATCCCCCAAAAATATTCACACAGTTATCAACCACAGACTGCTTTGAATGGATTCCATCAGACGCATTAGGTCTTCCTATGTACACACACCTTTTGGGAACCTCAAACTCAAGAGGGACGGAGTCAACTGAAAAGGACTATGGAAAATGATTCCCGCAGACTTAGGTGTCTTCTATGTACGACCACAATGGGAACTCAAGGGACAGAGTCACTGAAAAGGACTAGGGTAAATGATTCAGCGAAAATTAGGTCCTACTAATGTACAACACACATGATGGGGAACTCAAGGAGACAACAAGCGTCACTTGAAAAGGACACTAGGGTGAAATGATTCCAGCAGACATTAGGTCTTCTATGTACCACCATGGACATCAAGGGGACAGCATCACTGAAAAGGACTGAGGGTGAAGGATTCAGCAGACCTTAGGTCCTTCTATGTACACACACGTGGTGGATCAGGGACCGAGTCCACTGAAAATAGTGAAAAGGACTAGGGGGAAATGGATTCCACCAGCAGACATGAGGTTCTTCTATGTATCAGCACACATGGGGACGAATCACGGGCCAGAGTCCACTGAAAGGACTAGGGGAATGATTCCAAGCAGACATTAGGTATTCTTTGTAACACAACAATGGGTACTCAAGGGACAAGAGTCCCTGAAAAGGACTAGTGGGAATGATTCGCGCAGACATGCCCCCAACAGACACAACACGCCTACACCCATTGATGATGATTATCTATTATCTTATTACTTTATTTACAGACAGAGCTCTCCAAAGACATGGGCACCATGGAATGCCTAGTGAACCATGGCAGTCCATCCAAACATGATGCGCCTACACATCCATTGGTGATATTTCCATTGATCAAATTGTACAGCAACAGAAAGGGGGGCTTCGAAAGACATGGGTCCTAGGCAAAGAACGCTCCTAGTGGACCATGGCAGTCAAGGCGCCCACAGCAGACACGACATCACTACACCCAGTGAACCCATTGATGATGATATCCTTGATCATTATTCTGTAGCCGACTCTGAAAGACAAATGGCACCATGGAACGCCTGGTGAGCACGAACGCAGATCAGCAGACAACACTACAAACAACCAACAACGCCTACAACACCCATGTGATATTATATCCATTGATCCTTTATATTATTAATGTGCAGAGCTCCTGAAAGACATGGGGCACCATGGAACGCCCTATTGGAGCACAGGCAGCTCCATCAGGACACAGAACAAACCCACACTGCCTACAAACCACCCATGTGATGATATTTATCCATTGATCATTATTTACTTTACTGTACAGAGCGCTGAAATGGCCTGGGCACCATGGAACAGCCTAAAATGGATGAGGAGCACGGCAGGTTCCAGCAAGACACATTCACACGCGCTTACCCCACCCATTTATGAGATTTCATCCATTGATCATTACTACTGTATAAGAGGCTCCTGAAAAAGACGTGGGCAACCCATGGAACACAGCCTAGTGGGGGGGGAGGAAGGCATGGCAGGAGTCTAGCAGACCAACAAGGACCGCCCTACACACAAACAGCCATGGATGATGATATCCATTGCTCAGTTCAATTACTACGGGGGGTGCTCAGATCTCTGAAAGATATGGGCACTCCATGGAAGAACGCTAGTGGTAGCACTGCAAGTCACAGTACACCACAACCACCCCCCAGCAACAAACAACACAGCTTAACACATAACCCACCCATTGATGATATATCTCATTGATCCATTAATACTGTCAGAGCTCTGAAAAGAAGTTGGGCACCATGGAAACGCCTATGTAGCCACGGCCAGTCCCGCAGACACATACACACGCTTAACATCACATAACCCCATTTGATGATTACTATTATATTATTTATATCCATTGATCATTAATTACTGTACAGAGCCTGAAAGACAGGGCCACCATGGAACGCCTTGGTGGAGGAGCACCGCAGGTCAGCAGACACAAACGCCTCTACACCATGGATGATATTATATCATCACATTGGATCATTAATTACTGTACAAGAGAGGAGCTCCTGAAAAGACATGGCCCCATGGAACCGCCTATTGAGCACGCAAGGTCCATCTAGAGACACACAGACAGCTACAACCCCCATTGATCGATATTATCCTTGATCATTAATACTGTACAGAGCTCTCTGAAAAGTCTAAAGACATGGGGCACCATGACGCCTAGTGCAGTGAGCACGCATGTCAGCAGACACTTGAAACGCTTACCCCAACCCATTGATGATAATTATAATATTTATCCACATTGATCATTAATCTGTAGCAGAGGAGACCTCTGAAAGACAGAGGGCACCATGGAACGCCTAGTGGACCATTGCAGTCAAGGGCCCACAGCAGAACACAACCGATTCAATAAAGGAAAATTTACAGAGTCCCACGATGCATACGACAAGGCCAAAACACACCAATACACCCCACCGGATTAAAGAGACCCCATCAGAAAAAATGCCAGACTCAAAGAGAACAGCATCCAGAGAACAGAACCCCGGCGCCTGGACGGCTGGCAGAAGTAAATCGTTCGACCAAAGATAGAAAAACTAGATGCTGAAACTCCCAGACCACCTCAAGGTCTGGGCGCCGCTTTCAAATGGACGACCTTTTTACAAACTGTAACGAGTACAGAGGTCATTTGGAGTCAAGGTCAAAGCAAGGGTTGGCAACTAGAGTTAACTCGTTTCGCATTTTCATGGGGAAAATGGCATGTGCGTTGTGGGAAAGTGTTCCACAAGAATGAATGAATCAACAATTAGGTCCCCAGATCAAAAAATCAAACATTCCATTCAATAGTCAATTCAAACAATCAGTCCAGTCAATCAAGCCAATAATCAGTCAGTCAGTCCGTCCCCCCAATCAAAACAATCAGGGCGGTCCAATATCAATTAATCAATTCAGGAGATTAGTCGATCAAAGTTAAAAATGGAAAATGGCCCAACAGCAACAAAACCTCTGAGCCATTGGGTACCCTAACTTTGAGGTCCTAATAGTAGAGGACTTGATCTGGCATTAACACTCCTAGTCCCTAGTTCCTTCTGTCAGTAGTGGGAGTTGTCTTGCATGGATGTTTTCCGTCTTGCAGATGAGTCCTTACTTTCAGTGAGTTGTCTTTGCATGGATGCTCCCTCTTTCCTTGCAGATAAGTCCCTTCTGGTCAGTGGTAGTTGGTATTTGGCATGGATGTTCTTCTTGCAGGATAGTCCCCCCTTCTGTCAGTGGGAGGTTGGTACATGTGAATTGATTTTCCTTCCTTAGGCAGGATAGGGTCCTTCTTCAGTGGGAGTTGTACTAGCATGGATGTTCCTTCTTGTCAGGATAGTCCCTTCTTTCATTGGAGTTGTACTAGCAATGGATGTTCCCTTCTTGCAGGATAGTCCTTCTTTCTTTACCAGTGGAGTTTGTACTTCTTTGCATGAGGTTCCTTCTTGCAGGTAGTACTTTCCTGGGTCATTGTAGTTGTCTTGCTGGATGTCCGTTCTTTCTTGCGGATAGTCCTTCTGTCATTGGGATTGTACGTTTCCTTCTTGCAGGATAGTCCGTCTGTCCTTTCTGGTCAGTGGGAGTTGTACGTTCCTTCTTGACAATGATATCCTTCTGGTCCATTGGGAGGTTGTACGTTCCGTCTGTGCAGGATAGTCCTATCTTTCAGTGAGTTGTACCTTGCATGGATGTTCCTTCTTGCAGGATATCCTTCTTTACAGTGGAGTTGTACTTGCATTGAATGTCCTTCTTGCAGGATAGTCCTTCTGTAGTGGCTGTTTGTACTTGCAATGGGATGTTCCTTCTTGCAGGATAGTCCTTCTGGTCAGATGGGAGTTGTACTTTGCATGGATTGTTCCTTCTTGCAGTAGTCCTATAGTCCTTCTTTTCAGTGGAGTTTTTACTACATGGATGCTCCTTCTTTTGCAGATAGTCTTCTTTCAGTGGAATTGTACTTGCATGGATGTTCCCTTGCAGGATATTCCTTTCGTTATTGTATTGCCTGGATGTTCCTATCTTGCAGGATATCCTTCTGTCAGTGGGATTGTACTTGCTTGGATGTTCCTTCTTTCTTGCAGGATAGTCCTTCTTTTTCCCAGTTGGAGTTTACCTTGCATGGGTGTTCCTTTTTTTGGTCTGCCCAGGATAGTCCTTCTTATTTTCCAGGTGGAGTTGTACTTTGCATGGATGCTCCCTTCTTGGCAGGAGGAATAAGTCCATTCTGTGCAGTGGGAGTTGGTAACTCTTGCATGGATGTTCCTTTGTAACTTGCATGGGTGCTATTGTTCGCTTCTTTGCCAGGATGTCCTTCTTTTTCAGTGAGTTTGTACTTGCTGGAGTGTTCCTTGGCCTTGCAGGATAGTTCCCCTTCTTTTCCAGTGGAGTTGTACTTGCAATGGGATGTTCCTTCTTTGCATTGCAGGATAGTTCCCTTCCTTTCAGGTAGGAGTTGTACTTGCCATATGGATGCTCCCCTTCTCTTTCTTGCGGAGGATAGTGTCCTTCCTGTATTGGGGAGTTGTACTTGCATGGATGTTCTAATCTTGCAGGATGTCCGTCTTTTTCAGTGGAGTTGTACTTGCATGGAGGATGTTCCTTCCCCCTTGTCAGGATAGTCCCTTCTTTCTGTCAGTGGGAGTTTTACTTGTCCTTCTTGCAGGTAGTCCCTCTTCTTTTTTCAAGTGGAGTTGTTAACTAATATGGATGTTCCTTCTTTGCAGGTAGAGTCCTTCTGTCTGTGGGAGTTTGTACTTTCCTTCGTCTTGCAGATATCCCTTGCTTTTCAGTGGAGGTGTACTATAGCATGGGGATGTTCCTTTCTTTCTTTGTCAGGATAGTAGTCCTTCTGTCTGTTGGGAGTTGTCCTTTCCTTCTTGGCAGGGATAATGTCCTTCTTGTCAGTGGATTGTCCGACAGCATGGATGTTCCTTCTTGGCAGGATATCCCTGTCCTTCTGTCCAGTGGTGAGTGTACATCCTTCTTGCAGGATAGTCCTTCTTTCTTTTCAGTGGAGTTTGTACTAAGCATTGATGTTCCTTCTTGCATATAGTCCTTCTGGTGTCAGTGGGAATTGTACTAGCATGGTGTTCCTTCTTGCAGGATATTCCTTCTGTCCGTGGGAGTTTGTACTTGCATGGTGTGTCCTTCTTGCAGGATAGTCCCTTCTTTTCGTGGATTTGTACTAGCAGGGATGTTCGCTTCTTGCAGGATAGTCGCTCTTCTGTCAGTGGGAGTTTGTGCGTTCCTTCTTTACTCTTGCAGGATATTCTTCTTTCAGTGGCGTTGTACTAGCATGGATGTTCCTTCTTCCTTGGGCAGGATAGTCCTTCAGTCAGTGGGAGTTGTACTTGCATGGATGTTCCCTTCTTGCGGATAGAGGTCCTTCTGTAGTGGGAGTTGTACTTGCATGATGTTCCTTCCTTGCGGATAGTCCTTCTGTCGTGGGAGTTTGTACTTGCAATTGCATGGATGTTCCTGTCCTTGCGGATAGATTCCTTCTTTCCATTCAGTGGATTTGACTAGCATTGATGGCTGCTCTTGCAGGATATGTCCCTTCTTCTCAGCCAGTGAGTTGTAACTTGCATGGATGTTTCCTTCTTGCAGGATAGTCCCTTCTGTCAGTGGAGTTGTACTAGCATGGATGCTCCTTTCTTTTGCAGGATAGTCCTTCTTTCAGTGAGTTGTACTACTAGCATGGGATTTTTTTTGGTTTTCCTTCTTGCAGGATAGTCCCTTCTGTCAGTGGGAGTTGTACTTGCATGGATGCTCCTGTCCTTGCAGGATGGGCCCTGAAATTGCAGGCTTTTTAAAAATTGCCTAAGCCAGGCGTTTGCCGGATTATGATACCTAGAGGCGCAACGCGCCTAGTACTAGTACTGGCAATGCCCGTGCACTTGGTAAATTAACCGGGCCACATAAACTGGTACTGGTAACAGCTGAGTATGGTTTCGGTTCGTCGGCGGGTCCGCGAAATATTATTATTACTTTTGTCTCTCTCACCCTCTCGTTTTTTTTTGTCGTCTCATTTCCTCCTCATCTCTCATCCTTTGTCTCTCCATTACTTTTGGTCTCTCCCGTCCTCCCGCCTCCTCCCTCCCTCCACCCTCCATTCTCTCTCTCCTCCCTCCCTCACTTTTGTCTCTCTCCTTTCTCTCCTCTCTCGTTATCCTTCTTCTCCCTACTCTCCTCCCTCCTTCCTCCCTCTCCCCCCACCTTTCCATCTTATTCAATTCACTCACTCTTCCTTCACTGTCATCCCGTTCTAACTATAAAAATCTAAAACTAGTCTAGTCTATAGCCATGCCCGTTCTAATCTATCTATCCTATAACCCTGCAACCTTACTGAGGTACACAAGAGAGGCAAATTTGAGGGGCGATTCGGTTAAGGAAAAGTAGGAGGTTATAAAGTAAAAGAGACATTATGCCATTGAACTGTAGAATGTAAGGCCTACTAATCAAGTACATCTCATAGCCCTAACAAAGGTGAGACCCGAGAACAGTGAGAGAGAGAGATAGAGAGAGAGGAAA
Source organism: Phymorhynchus buccinoides (assembly GCA_017654935.2). NCBI lineage: Eukaryota > Metazoa > Mollusca > Gastropoda > Neogastropoda > Raphitomidae > Phymorhynchus > Phymorhynchus buccinoides. The sequence continues at coordinate 1,076,629 of JAGGCT020004072.1, forward strand.
AAAAAGAGAGAGACATAGGGACAGAACAGAGATGCAAAGAGGACAACTGCTAGTTTTACTCTGTTGACGTTCCGGTTGGATGAATGGACAAATTTTGTTTAAACTTCCTCCACCCTTGAAGCAGGCACCCACCAGAGGCAGACAGACAACAGAGATAAGAGAGACCAACAGAAACAGAGAGAGACAGACAGACAGCAGAGAGAGAGAGCACTAGACATAATACAGAGCCGTGTGAGACACAACAGAGAGAGAGACAGACAAAAGACAGAGAAGAGAAGATCAGGAGACAGACAGCCAACGCAACCCGCGGTGTATTGGCGCCCCCGAACGCCCGCCAGCCGACCGCACGGCATCCCACAATCCAGAACCTCCCCCCCCCCCCGCGGGCCGACCCCCCCCCCCCCCCACACAACAACTGTGGCGCACCGCCCCCCCAAACGCAGCGCGCCCCCCCCTAAACCCCCCTCCCCCCCCCCTCCGCCCTTATGTAAGTTTCTTATATAGGGTCTCTCGCCTCACTAACCACAGAATACCCAACATAGGACCAACGCCTGTCATTAACCCAACCTCGAGTGACCCCCGCAATTATTGTAAATTATATAGAATTAGATTACGAATGAATTTATCTTAATAACAGCAGTTTGGACGGGGCCCCCCGTTTCGTTGAAAATTCCACAACTAAATTGGTGCATATCGCGCGCGGAGGCGTGTTATGAACGGATGCTGTTGAAATTTTGTGCGACGATACGGACAACACCTCTATTTGAAAAAGACGTCCAAAATGTCCGAAAAGTCCGGTCCGTAACATTGGCGGGGGTCGGTTGAACGGAGGTTTTCTTTCTCTGGCAGCCTAGAAATAAAAAGTTTCGCCACAAAGTTCATACTCTCTTTCTTATACTCCTCTTTCTTTCTTTCTTCGTTTTAATGAGAGGTCTGTTTACCATAGTAAATATTCATCTTTGCCAACAATAATCCTCCCTGTCTCAAATGAGAAGGTGGTGTCTCGCTTACAAGGGTCGTAAAAATACGGGGGTTGTCTGTAGTCACTATCGCCTGTTCCGCCACGTTCCAAACTCAGTCATGTCGGGTCTGTTTACGCCGGCGGTTTGTAAAAAAGTGAAGCGGACATATTCTGAAAATCGATTCGCGTTTTTCCGTCCCACAGATCATCTACCCCGTCCAAATTCGAGAAGGAATCATCCGCCCATAAATACCCAAAATATACCGTAGATACGGGGGCCGAAGAGGCCGTATAAGGCCCTGGGTTTTCCCGTTGGTGCTGGCTCGAGAGTGAAGCATCGTCTCCCGATCCTCGTTCAAATTTCCTGCATGCTTTTGCCAACGGCCATAGCAAGCCTGACAGCAATTTTGAAGTAATTAATTCGGTTAAGAAACAAACCGTCGGAGTTATTTTGGCAAAGGGTGAAGTCGTCGTATATCGTGCCGGCGTTTCTAACCGATATTCGTCTTTTGTTCCTTTTCCGGTTTGGGGCAACACCGATAGTCACCACCGTCCTCGGTCATCTACCTGCCAAATATTCGAGAGCAATCGGGGTCACGAAGATGCCTGAGATACGGCAAACCGAGAGGCCCGGCGGATGCGCATTTTGCCGAAACCCGTGCGAGCCGCATGTTACGGCCACCGTCGGTTGCCGTTGCCATCATTCCATCAGTCAGCCCCCAGCGTTATGCTCGTCAACAGCAAATTTGAAGGCGATTCTGAGTAGGTCCCGGATCGAAAAACACAAAACCGGACAACGGCGGATTATACAAGGCCCGTTTTGTGTTTCCCGCACAGACACACACCCCACACAGACAACACACGACAGTGCACAACACACACACTTGTATTACAATAAAGAAAAAAGGCCTATATTTAAGCCTTTGCTTATATTCAAATCAAAGGAATGTAGCAACGCTTGTCCTTGTGTGAGAGGGGTGAAAAAAGAGCAGTAAATGTGTGTTGGTGCACTCCGCAGGTAGGGTTAGGGGTTAGGCCACACCCTGTTGCAGATTTGTTAATTTCCAGGATCACCCATGTCTCTGTAAAGATCAAGTTTGTTTGTGTTGTAGTGTATGGGGTTAGTGACAGCTATGTCCAGTGTTGTGATGTTTGTGTTGTAGTGTCGGGTTTAGTGACAGCTCTGTCAGTGTTTGATGTTTGGGTATGTAAGTGTATGGGTTCGTGACAGCTGATGTCAGTGTTATGTTGGTGTTGTAAGTGTATCGGTGTTAGTGACAGCTATTTCCGTGTTTGATGTGTTGTGTTTTAGTGTATGGGTTGTAGTGACAGCTATGTCTTTTGATTTTTTGTTGTAGTGTATGGGTTAGGTGCCAGCTATGTCAGTGGGTTGATGTTTGTTGTTGTAGTGTATGTGTTAGGTGCAGCTATGTCATAGTGTTTGATGGTTTGTGTTGTAGTGTAAATGGGTTTTTAGTGACAGCTATGTCCAGTGTTTGATGTTTTGTGGTTGTAGTGTAGGGTTAGTGACAGCTATGTCAGTGTTTGATGTTTGTTTTGTAGTGTATGTTTAGTGACAGCTAGTCATTGTTGATGTTTGTGTTGAGTGGTATGGGTTGAGGTGACAGCGCTGTCCAGTGTTTGGATGTTGTTTTTTCGTGTATGGGTTAGTGACAGGCTGTGTCATGTTTTGATGTTTGTGTTTTAAGTGATATGGTGTTTAGTGACAGCTATGTCGTGTTTGATGTTTGTGTTGTAAGTGTATGGGTTAGTGACAGAGCTATTTCAGTGTTTGATGGGTGTGTGTTGTTTGCAGTGTTGGGTTTCGGTGACAGCTATGTCAGTGTTTGATGTTTTTGTGTTGTTGTAGTGATGTTGTTAGTGACGCTCTGTCAGTGTTTGATGTTTATGTGTTTGTATGTATGTGGGTTAGTGACAAGGCTCTGTCCAGTGTTGATGTTTGTGTTGTAGTGTATGGGTTTAGTGACAGCTATGTCAGTGTTTTATGTTTCGTGGTTGTAAGTTGTATGGGTTGTGACGAAGCTATGTCATTGTGTGATGTTTTGTGTTGTAGTGTATGGTTAGTGGACAGCTTGATCAGTGGTTTGATTTTGTGTTGTAGTGTAAATGATGGTTTTAGTGACGAGCTATGTCAGTGTTTGATGTTTGTGTGTGTAGTGTATGGGTTATGTGACAATCTCTGTCAGTGTTTGTGTTTGTGTTTTAGTGGTATGGTTAGTGACAGCTATGTCCGTGTTTGATGTTTGTGGTTGTATGTAATGGGTTAGTGACAGCTATTCCCAGTGTTTTGATGTTTTGTGTTTGTAGTGTATAGGGGTATAGTGACAAAGCTATGTCAGTTGTTTGATGTTTGTGTTTGTAGTGTATTGTTTAGTGACAGCTATGTCATGTGTTTGATGTTTGTTGTTCTTGTAGTGTATTGGGGTTAGTGAAAAGCTCTGTCGTGTTTGATGTTTGTGTTGTAGTGTATGGTTAGTGACAGCTATGGTCATTGTTTTGATGTTTGTGTTGTAGTGTCTGGGTTAGTGACAGCTCGGTCAGTGGTTTGATGGTGTTTTGTTGTCGTGTTACTGGGTTAAGTTGACAGCTATGTCAGTTGGTTGATGTTTTGGTGTTGTGTGTATGGGTTATGACCGCTTTGTCAGTGTTTGATGGTTTTTGTTGTAGTAGTTATGGGTTAGTGACAGCTATGCAGTTGTTTTGCTGGTTTGTGTTGTAGTGTATGGTGTTAGTGACAGCTAGTCTCAGTTTTTGATGTTATGTGTTGTAGTGTATGGGGTTTAGTGGACAGCTATGTCAGTGTTTTTTGATGTTTGTGTTGTATTGTATGGTTGGTGACAGCTATGTCAGTGTTTGAGATGTATTTGTGTTGTAGTTGTAATGGTTTTAGCGACAAGCTATGTCAGTTGTTGTGATGTTTTTGTTTTGTTAGTGTATGGGTTTAGTGACAGCTATGTCCGTGTGTTTTTGATGTTTGTGTTTGTTGCGTGTAAATATGGTTAGTGACCATCTATGTTCAGTGTTTGATGTGTTGTGTTGTTGATAGTGTCTTGGTTAGTGACAGCTTATGTCAGTGTTTTGATGTTTGTGTTGTAAAGTGTATGGGTTAGTGACAACTTGTCCAGGTTTTGATGTTTGTGTTGTAGTTGTGTGGGTTAGTGACAGCTATGTCAGTGTTTGATGTTTTGTGTTGTAGTGTAGGGGTTATGACAGCTATGTCAGTGTTTTGATGTTGCAGTGTTTGATGGTTTGTGTTGTAGTGCTGGGTTAGATGACAGCTATGTCAGTGTTTTGAATGTTTGTGTTTTGGTGATATTGGTTATATGACAGCTATGTCCGTGTTTTATGTTGTGTTTTGTAGTGTATGGGTTAGATGACAGCTTATGTCAGGGGTTTTGATGTTTGTGTTGTAGTGTATGGGTTTGACAGCTATGTCGTGTTTTTTGTGTATGTTTGTGTTTAGTGTATGGGTTATTGCAGCTATGTCAGTGTTTGGTTTGTGTGTAGTGTAATGGGTTAGTGACAGCTGCTGTCATCAGTTGTTTGATGTTTGGTTGTAGTGTATGGGTTAGTGACAGCTTTCAGTGTTTGATGTGTATGGGGGGGGGGGTGGTTTGTAGTGTGATGGGTTTATTGACAGCTATGTCAAGTGTTTGATGTTTGTGTTGTAGTTGTAATGGGTTAGGTGAACAGTGCTATTGTCAGTGTTTGATGTTTGTGTTGTAGTGTATGGTTTAGTGACAGCTATGTCAGTGTTTATGTTGTGTTGTAAGTGTAGTGGTTTCTGGTTGTGACAGCTATGTCAGTGTTTGATGTTTGTGTTTGTAAGTGTATGGGTTAGTAGACCGCTATGTCAGTGTTGATGTTTGTTTGGAGTTGTATGGGTTAGTGCCAGCTATGGATGTCAGTGTTTTGAATGTTTGTCTTGTAGTGTATGGGTTTAGTGACGAGCTATGTCATGTTTTGATGTTTGTGTTTGTGAGTGTATTGGGTTCGTGACAGCTCGGTCAGTGTTTTATGTTTGTGTTGTAGTGTGATGGTTAGTTGGGGGGGGGGGACATCTATGTCAGTTTTTGATGTTTGTGTTGTTGCAGTGTATAGTATGGGTTCGTGACAGCTATGGTTCATTGTTTGATGTTTGTGTTGTATAGTGTATGGTTATAAGTGGACCAGCTATGTTCAGTGTTTGATGTTGTGTTTGTAGTGGTATAGGGTTGTGACTAGCTTGGTCATTGTTTGATTGTATTTTTGTGTTGTAAGTGGGTATTGGGTTAGTGAAGCTAATGAAAATGAGAAGGGGATGGGGGGAGGGGGGGGGGGGAGGGCAGTGTTTGAGTGTTTGATGTTTGTGTTTTGTCGTGTATGGGTTTTGTGACAGCTCTAGTCAGTGTTTGATGTTTGTGTTGTAGTGTATTGTTAGTGCACAGCTATGTCCAGTGGTGTTGATTTTTGTGTTGTGGTGTATGGGTTTAGGTTACCGCTATAGTCAGTGTTTGATGTTTGTGTTGTAGTGTATAGGGTTAGTGACAGCTATGTCAGTGTCTTGATGGTTTGTGTTGTAGTGTATTGGTTAGTGAACAGCTATGTCAGTTGTTTGATGTTGTGTTTTAGATGTCTGGGTTGTGAACAGCTTGTCAGTGTTTGATGTTTTTGTTGTTGTAGTGTATGGGTTGTGAGCCGCTCATGTCAGTGTTTGATGTTTGGTTGTTGTAGTGTATGGGTTAGTGACAGTCTATGCAAGTGTTATGATTTTTGTGTTGTTTAGTGTATGAGGTTAGGGCACAGCATCTGTCAGTGTTTTGATGTTTGTGTGTAGTTTATGGTTAAGAGTGCAGCTATGTAGTGTTTGATTGTTTTGTGTTGTACGTGTATGGGTTAAGTGACGAACAGCTATGTCAGTGTTTTGATGTTTGTGTTGTAGGTGTATGGGTTAAGTGACGAGCTATGTCCGTGTTTGCATGTTTGTGGTTTGTAAGTCTGGGTTATTGACAGCTTGTCGAGTGTTTGATGTTTGTGTTGTTGAGTGTACTGGTTTAGTGACAGCTATGTCCAGTGTTGTGATGTTTGTGTTTATGTATGGGTTAGTGACAGCTATGTCAGGGTTTGATGTTTTTGTGTTGTAGTTGTATGGTTAGTGAGACTAGCTATGTCAGTGTTTGATGTTTTGTTTTGTACGTGTATGGGTTGTGACGTACTATTCAGCTGTTTTGATGGTTTGTGTTTTTGTAGTGTCTGGGTTTTTTTAGGTGACGCATGTCAGTGTTTGATGTTTGTGGTTGTAGTGTATGGGTTATGAGGTGACAGCTATGTCATTGTTTGATGTTTGTTTGTAGTGTCATGGGTTAGTGATCAGCTAGTCTTGGTTTGGATGTTTGTGTTGTAGTGTAAATGGGGTTTAGAGTGACAGCTATGGTCAGTGTTTGATGTTTGTGTTTGTATTGTATAGGGTGTTGGCATCATATGTCATTGTTTGATTGTTTGTGTTGAGTGTATGGGTTAGTGACATCTATGTCAGTGTTTGATGTTGTGTTTGTAGTGGTATGGGTTAAGTGACAGCTCTGTCAGTGGTTTGATGTTTGTGTTGTAGTGATGGTTCGTGACAGCCTATGTCAGTGTTTGATGTTTGTTGGTAGTGTATGTGTTAGTGTACAGCTATGTCGAGCAGTGTTTGATGTTTGTGTTTTTTTTTTTTTTTTTTTTTTTTTTTTTTTTTTTTGTTGTAGTGTATGGGTTAGTGACTAGCTATGTCAGTGTTTGGCTGATTTGTGTTGTAGTGTATTGTGTTAGAGTGACGCGATGGCGCAGTGTTTGATGTTTGGTGTTTTAGTTGTTGGGTTGTGACAGGCTATGGTCCATTGTTTATGTTTTGTGTTGTCTGTGTATTATGGGTTTAGTGACAGCTATGTCATGTTTGATGGGTGTGTTTTGTAGTGTATGGGTTATTGACAGCTTGTGCCGTGTTTGATGTTTGTGTTGTAGTGTATGGTTTAGTGCCAGCTATGTCATTGTTTGATGTTTAGTGTTTGTAGTGTATTGGTTAAGGTGGACAGCTATGTCAGTGTTTGATGTTTGTGTTGTTGCAGGTGTTCATGGGTTTTAGTGACCACGCTTATGTCAGTGTTTGATTTTGTTGTTGTAGTGTGTGGGGTTAGTGACCAGCTATTGTCATGTTTTGATGTTTGTTGTTGTAGTGGTATGGTTAGTGACCGAGGCTATGTCCAGTGTTTTGATGTTTGTGTTGTAAGTGTACTTGGTTAGTGACAGCTATGTCAGTGTTTGATCATCAAGACGCTATGTCACCCAGTGGTTTTGATGTTTTGGGTGTTGTAGTGCTATGGGGTAGTGACAGCTATGTGTCCCAGTGTTTGGATTTGTTTTGTGTTGTTAGTTGTAATGGGTTTAGTGACAGCTATGTGTCAGTGTTTTGATGTTGTTTTGTTGTAGTGTATGTAATCTGGGTTTAGTGCAAGCTTATGGTCCAATGTCAGTGTTTTATGATGTATTGTGTTTGTAGTGTATGGGTTAGTGACAGCATAGCTATGTCATGTGTTTTGAATGTTTGTGTTGTGTGTATGTATGTAAAATGGGTTAGTGAACAAGCTATGTCGTGTTGATGTTTGTGTTTGTAGTGTTATAATGTTATGGGTTTTAGTGACAGCTATGTCAGTGTTTGATGTTTGTGTTGTTAGTGTATGGTTAGTGACCAACAGCTCGTGTCGTCCAGTGTTTTGATTGTTTGTGTTTGTAAGTGGTAGGGTTTTTTAGGTGACAGCTCAATGTCAGTTTGTTTGATATGTTTTGAGTTGTTGTCAGGTATATGGGTTTAGTTACACGAGCTTATGTCAGTGTTTGATTGTTTGTGTTGTAAGTGTATTGGTATTAGTGACAGCTCAGGTCCCAGTGTTTATATTTTTGTGTTTTAGAGTGTAACTGTATGGTTAGTGACAGCTAGTCCCAGTTATTTTTGATGTTTGTGTTGTAGTTTAATGGGTTTAGTGACAGCTATGTCCAGAGATGTTTGACATGTTTGTGTTGTCGTGTATTTAGGTTTAGTGAACAGCTAAATGTCAGTGTTTTGGATTGTTTTTGTGTTGTAGTTGTATGGTTAGTGACAGCTAATGTCAGGTGTTTGATGTTTTGATTTGTAGTGTATGGTTTAGTGACTAGCTATGGTTCCAATGTTTGATGTTTTGTTGTTGTAAGTGTATGGGGTTAGTGGAACAGCTATGTCAGTGGTTTTGATTGTTTTTGTGTTTTAGTGTATGGGTAGTTGTAGTGACCAGCTAATGTCAGTGTTATTGATGTTTGTTGTTTGTAAGTGTTATGGTTATAGTTTGACAAAGCTATGATGCAGTGTTTGATGTTTTTTGGTGTTGTAAGTGTTATTGGGTTTTAGTGACGAGCTATTGTCAGTGTTTTGATGTTTGTGTTGTAGTGTATGGGTTAGTGACACTATGATGTCAGTGTTTGATGTTTAGGATTGTTGCATGTGTAGTGGGTTAGTGACAAAGCTATGGTTAGTGTTGAATGTTTGAGGAGTTGTTGTCAGAAGTGTATGGGTTTTAGTGTGACAGCTATGTTCGTGTTTTGCTTGTTTGTTGTTGTACGTGTATGGGTCCGCAGTGACAGCTATGTCAGTGTTTTGCTTGTTTGATTTGTTTGCAAGACAGTGTATGGGTTTTAGATGTGAACCAGCTAAGTCAGTATGTTTCCAGTGTTTTTGAATTTTTGTTTGTTTAGCAACAGTGTAATGGTTAGAGTGACAGGCTATGTTAGTGTTTTTGATTTTTGTTTTGTAGTGTATGGGTCAGTGGACAGGCTATGTCAGTGTGTTGATAGTTTTTGAGTTGTTGCGAGAAGTGTATGGGTTAGTTGACAGCTATGGGGTCCAGTGTTTTGAGTTTGTGTTGTCAGTTGTATGGGTTCGTGACCGCTATGTCAGTGTTTTGATAGTTTTGTGTTGTAAGTGTATGGTTCAGTGACAAAGCTAATGGTCAGTTGTTTGATGTTGAGTTGTTGCAGTGTATGGGTTTCGTGACACAGCTAATGTCAGTGGTTTGATGTTGTGTTGGTTGTTGTTGCAGCAAGGGTGATGGGTTAGGTGACATCTATGTTTAGGTTTTGGTATGTTTGTGTTGTAGTGGGTATGGGTCAGTGACAGCTAGTGTTCATGGTTTTTGTTGTTTGAGTGTTGCAGTTGTATGGGGTTAGTGACAGCTATGTCCAGTGTTTTGAATGTTTGTGTATGTCGTGTATGGTCATTTACAGCTATTCAGTGTTTGATGACGTGTGAGTTGTTGCAGTGTATGGGTTTTAGTGACATCTATGTCAGTGTTGATGTTTGTGTTGTTTCCGTGTATGGGTTCTTGCAGCTATGTTTCGTGTTTTGCTGTTTGGTGGTTTGTACAGTGGTATGAGGTCCGTGACAGCCGCTATTTCATGTTTGATGTTTTGAGTGTTGCGTTGCCGTGTATGTGTTAGTGCAGCTAGTCCTTTTCTGAGATCTGAGCTTGTGTGTTGGTTGCAAGGAAGTGGTGGGTTTGATTAGTGACAGCTACTGTCAGGTGTTTGATGTTAGTGGGGGTTGCAGTGTATGAGGTTAGTGACAGACATATGTCAGTGTTTGATGTTTGTGTTGTAGTGTTGGGTTCTCGTGAACAGCATAATGTCGTGGTTTTGATGTTTGTGGTTGTTTGCTAGTGTATGGTTTAGTGACAGCGATGTCAGTCGTTTGATGTTTGATGTTGTAGTGTAGTAGGGGTCATTGACTGCTCATGGGTCAGTGTTTTTGGATTTTTGGTTGTTGCCGTGTATTGGGTTTTATTGATGACAGGCTATGTTCGTGTTTGATGTTCTGTGTTGTTGCAAGTTGTATGGGGTTTAGTGACAGCTTAGCTATGTTAGTGTTTGATGTTTTGTTGTTGTAGTGTAATGGGGTCATTGACAGCTATGGTCAGGTTTTGATGTTGAGTTGTGCATGTATGGGGTTTAGTGACAGCTATGTCAGTGTTTGGCTGTTTGTGTTTGGTTGCAGTGGATGGTTATGTGAGCAGAGCCTAGGTCATTGTTTTTGCTGTTTGTTTTGTTGCAGTGTATGGGTTTAGTGACAGCTATTGTCAGTGTTTTTTTGGAGATTTTGTGTTTGTTGCAAGTGTATGGGTTAGTGCAGCTATGTCAAGTGTTTGGATGTTTGTGTTGTTTTGCCGTTATGGGTTAAGTACAGCTTAATGGCAGTGTTCTGGATGTTTGTGTTGTTGCAGTGTATGGAATCGTTCAGTGACAGCTATGTCAGTGTTTGAGTGGTTTGTGTTTTGCCGTGTATGGATTAGCTGACCAAACGCTATGGGGGGGTCAGTGTTCTGATTGTTTGAAGTTGTTGCAAGTGTAATGGGGAATCTGTTCTAGGGTGACAAGCTATGTTAGTGTTTGATGTTTGGTTTGTTTGGCTGGACAGCTCATGTCAGTTTTTGATGTTGTGGTTGTTTATGTTGCAAAAGTGACAGTCGTATGTCAGTGTTTGAATTGTGTTTGTGCACGTTTATGGTGTAGTGACAACAGCTATGTCCAGCATTTGATGTTTAGTGTTCCTTTTTATATTGGCCGTGTATATGGGGTTAATTGTGGGTGGACAACAGTGACACAGGCTATGTCCAGTGTTTTGTGGTTGTTGTAGTGTAGGGGATAGAGTGACGAGCTATGCAGTGTTTATGTTTGTGTTGTTTCAGTGTATGGGTTAGTGACAGCTATGTTCAGGTGTTTGGTGTTTTTGTTGTTTTTAGTGTAATGGGTTTATGACAGCTATGGTCATTGTTTTTGATGTTTGTGTATTGCAGTGGTATGGTTAGGTGACAGCTATGTCAGTGTTTATTTGTGTTTGGGTATTGCATTGTATGGGTTAGTGCCAGCTATGTCCAGTGTTTGATTTTTGTGTGTTTGTTTGCAGTGTATGGGTTAGTGCACAGCTATGTCAGTGTTTGATGTTTGTGTTGTTGCAGTGTATTGGTGGTAGTTGACAGCTATGTCGGTGTTTTGATGTGTTGTGTTGTTGGCACGTGTATGGGTTTAGAGTGGACAACAGCTATGTCAGTTGGTGTTGATGTTGTTGTTGTTGTTGTAGTGTCTGTGGTTATGTGAGCACTATGTCCAGTGTTTGATGTTTGAGTTGTTGCACAGTGTACATGGATCGTTCCGTGACAGCTATGTCCTGTTTGATGTGTGTGTTGTATGCAGTGTATGGAATCGGTGTTCAGTGACAGCTATGTTACGTGTTTTGATGTTTGTGTTTTGTTTGCTGACACTATGTCAGTGTTGAATTGTTTGTGTTGTTGGCGCAGAGAGTGGTAGGATGCGTTCAGTGACAGCTTGTCAGTGTTTGATGTTTGTGTTGTTAGACAGTGAAAGCTATTGTCATGTGTTTGATTGTGTTGTTGCAGTGTATGGGTTCGTGACAGTTATGTCGGCATTTGATGTTTAGTGTTGTTGGCAAGTGTAGTGGTTAGTGACAAGCTATGTCATGTTTGATGGTTTGTGTTGTTTCAGTGTAGTGTATCGTTCAGTGAACAGCTATGTCAGTGTTTGATGTTTGTGTTGTTGGCATTATGGGATCGTTCAGGGTGACGCTATGTTAGTGTTTGATGTTTGTGGTTGTTGCAGTATATGGACGTTCAGTGACAGCTATGTCGTGTTTGAAACGATGTTTGTGTTGTTGCAGTGTATGGGTTAGTGACAGCTATTGCAGTGTTGATGTTATGTGTTGTTGCAAGTGTATGGGTTTAGTGACAGCTATGTCAGTGATTTGATGTTTTGTGTGTTGCAAGTGTTGGGTTGTGACAGGGTTAGGTGACCACTATGTCAGTGTTTGATGTTATGGTGTTGTATGCAGTGTATGGTTCAGTGACAAGCTATGTCAGTGTTTTGAATGTTTGTTTGTTGCAAAAAGTGTATGGGTTAGTTGGACAGCTTATGTCACACCGTGTTTTGATGTTTGTGTTGTGTATGAGTGTATGGGATTTCGTTTTGACAGACTAGTCAGTGTTTTATGGTTTGTGTTGTTGGCAGGGTATGGATCGTTCACAGTGACAGCATTTCAAGTGTTTTTGATGTTTGTGTTGTTTGCCGTGTATGGGTTGGTGAACAGCTATGTCCAGGTGTGTGATGTTTGTGTTGTTGCAGTGTATGGTTAGGGTGACAGCTAGGTCCAGTGTTTGATGTTTGTGTTGTTCAGTGTAAAGGGTAGTGACAGCTATGTCATGTTTTTGATTTTGTGTTGGTTGTCAGTGATGGGTTAGTTGCCATGACAGGCTATGTCAGTGTTTTGATGTTTGTGGTTTGTTGCAGTGTATGGGTTAGGTGACAGCTATGTCAGTGTTGAATGTTGTGTTTTGCAGTGTATGGGGTTAGTGAAGCTATGTCAGTGTTTGAATGTTTGTGTTGTTGCAGATGTATTTGTTAGTGACAGCTTGTCAGTGTTTTATGTTTGTGTTGTTGCAAGTGTGGATCGTGTCAGTTTGATGTTGTGTTGTTGCAGTGTATGGATCGTTATCAGTTTGATGTTTGTGTTGGTTTGAGTGTATGGATCGTTCAGTTAGATGTTTG
>JAGGCT020004072.1:1089705-1131023 GCA_017654935.2 Phymorhynchus buccinoides
CATCAATCCAATTCTGTACACCCTGAACATGCTGATGGAGAAACGAGTCAGGACCCAACGAAGACAGGACTTCTCAGGGGGAGTGCTAAAGTCAGAGTGAAGTCAAGATTAATCATGTGTGGTCAGAATTTGTAAGCTTAGAATCAAATCCTTCAGGTGTTGCATTCACGTATTGGCTTGATTGGATGTCGTATTAGTTGTTGAACAACATGAGTATCTTTGCATGAAACATCTGTACAATCAGGCTTACAAGTACATTTAAATCAAGATTGTGGGCAAAGAGTTATGAAAATTAAACAGTTTGGTAAGCATAATTATGTTTATGGTAATTTGTCAAGGTCTCTTTTAAGGTCTTCTAGCATTTTCTACAGGGCCAATCTGCTAATTAGGTTTTTAATGTGGGTTACGAAACTCTAATCATCACTTTGATGGAGCACTATCTCATTCATTCATTCAAGAAAGTCAGAGGATGCACTTTTCTTAACCCATTGTGCCCACATTTTTTTTTCAAAGTGAAAATATGGTAATATCATGGGAAATTATCTATAAAGACAGTGTGTGCCCCCCCCTCTTATTCTGTGATCAAAACTTTGAAATTAGTAACCAGACAACAAAATGTGACCGTCCCAAAAAAGGGACGGTGGGCACGAATGGTAGGAGTTTTCTGTTTTAAAAAGTGAACACCAAAGCACAAATGCCTGAAACTTAAGGAACTGTTATTGAACAAAAGCACTAACCTTGTGATCAAACAAAAAAAAACCCCCTGGATACACAGAACTTTCATGATTTGTACAAAATTGAATGCTCATTGATTACTAACAGAAAACAAAAAAAGCACCCTATGCACGGATGTCAGGGAAAGGAAACTCATAAACAAGATAAGTTTCAGGTTCATGTTGCTTGCTGTTTTGTGTTTGCGATTCTAGATGTCACTGTCAAGGGTGAATTTCTGCCACCACAAAGGGGTCATAGTTTCGGGAGTGTGGTACTGCTGGAAGCACTTGTCAATGGACTCCAACCTTGCACTTGGAACAGCGGAGCATGGTCTTCTTTCCGCAAGGCTCCACATCTCAGCTTGCGTGCGCCAGCGTTCCACCAGATGGTCAAAACGGTCAAATCTGACCTCTGGCGGACACGCTTTTTTTAATAAAAGGAGATCAAGTTTTAGCGACCACCCAAATAAAGGGTAAGCAACTAATGGGGATCTATAAGATTGAGGGGCTATACTATTTGAATATGTTGATGGACATTGTTTTTTTCATGCATTGTCTCTCTCTCTCTCTTTCTCCCTCTTATCTGTCGCTCTTGTTTCTGTCTCCAAGCTTTGGTAGGGCGGTTCTTCACACACGCGGCTCTCTCTCTCCTGCCCTCCGTCTCCAGGCCGTTGGGGTGCATAGGGTTGGTTTTATTCACACACACGCGCAGAGATATGGGCTGTCTGTCTTGTCGCTGTTTTCTTCTTTCACGTTGCAGTAAGGGTTCAGCGGCTTATAGCCTAGCTGTTGGACTAATTATGCGCACTGTTACTTCTCGGCTGGCCCACGGCTGTGTTGTCTGCGGTTTCAGTAAGGGGTTCAGCGGCTATAGCCTAGCTGCTGGACTAATTATGCCACTGTTTCCGCTTTCTTTCCGGCTGGCCCACTGGTGTGTTGTCTGTCTGGTTTCAGTAAGGGATCAGCGGCTATAAGCCTAGCTGCTGGACTAATTAGGCAATGTTTCCTTTCTCGGCTGGCCCACGGGCTGTGTTGTCTGCTGGTTTCAGTAAGGGTTCAGCGGCTATAGCCTAGCTGCTGGACTAATTCTGGCAATGTTTCCTTTCTCGGTGGCCCACTGGCTGTGTTGTCTGTCTGGTTTCAGTAGGGGTTCAGCGCTATAGCCTAGCTGCTGGACTAATTCTAGGCACTGTTTCCTTCTCGCTGGCCCACTGGCTGGGTTGTCTGCTGGTTGCAGTTAAGGGGTTCAGCGGCTATAGCCTAGCTGCTGACTAATTTCGGCACGTTTTTCCTTCTCGGCTGGCACACTGGCTGTGTTGGATGGCTGGTTTTCAGTAATGGTTCAGCGGCTATAGCCTAGTGCTGGACTAATCTTTGGCACGTTTCCTTTCTCGGTGGCACACTGGCTGTGTGTCTGTCTCGGTTTCATAAAGGGGTTCAGCGGCTTATAGCCTAGGCTGCTGGACTAATCTCTGGCACTGTTTCCTTTCTCGTGGCCCACTGGCTGGTGTCTGCTGGTTGCCAGTAAGGGTTCAGCGGCTATAGCCTAGCTAGCTGGACTAATTCTGGCACTGTTTCCTTTCTCGGGCTGGCCAATGCGCTGTGTTGTCTGCTGGTTTCAGCAACGGTTCAGCGGCTATAGCCTAAGCGCTGGACTAATTCTGGCACTGTTTCCTTCTCGGCTGGGCCCACTGGCTGTGTGTCTGCTGTATTCAGAAGGGGTTCAGCGGCTATAGCCTAGCTGCTGACTAATTCTGGCAATGTTTACTTTCTCGGCGGCCCACGGGCTGTGTTGTCTCGCTGTTTCAGTAAGGGGTTCAGCGGCTATAGCCTAGCTGCTGGGACTAATTCTGGGCACTGTTTCACTTTCTCGGCTGGCCAATGGCGGTTGTCTGCTGTTTCAGTAAGGGGTTCAGCGGCTATAGCCTAGCGCTGGACTAATTATGGCACTGTTCCTTTCTCAGGCTGGCCACTGGCTGTGTTGTCTGCTGGTTGCAGTAAGGGGTTCAGCGGCTATAGCCTAGCTGCTGGACTAATTTGGCACTGGTTTACTCTCGGCTGGCCATGGCTGCGTGTCTGCTGGTTTCAGTAAGGGCTCAGCGGCTATAGCCTAGTGATGGATAATTCTGGCACAACCACAAAGAATGTTTCCTTTCTCGGCGGCCCATGGCTGTGTTGTCTTGTCTGGTTTCAGTTAAGGGGCTCCGCGGCTATAGCCTAGCTGCTGTTACTAATTCTGGCACTGTTTCCTTTCTCGGCTGGCCCACTGGCTGTGTTGTCTGTCTGGTTTCAGTCAAGGGGTTCAAGCGTCTCTAGCCTAGGGGGCTGGACTAATCTGGAACTGTTTCCTTTCTCAGGTGGCCCACTGGCTGTGTTGTCTGCTGGTTCATTCTTTGGCACCTCCAGGCATGCGTAGTTTGTTGGTCGGAAAGGGGCAGGCCTCGGCTTTGTTCAGTTCGCCTGCGAGCTTGGAGTCTAACCAAACTAGTAGGCCTATCGCAGAAAAGTAGGCCATTTTCTTCAACATTCACCCGCATTCATTCATACAATATGCACCTATGATGTGCCTAGCCGTTTTATTTAGAACCCCATGGACATCATCTCTCCTTGTTTGGTTTTTGGGTTTTTTTCTTCCTTTTTGTATTATATAAATTTATTAAACATAATTTAATGCATTTTTATTCTGTAGGTACTAATAGCATGCCAATAATACATCAGTGGAAAAGTGTTTAGTAAACGTTTATTAACAAATATTTATTAACAAACGTGTCCATTCCACATCTCTCTCTCTCTCTCTCTCTCTCTCTCTCTCTCTCTCTCTCCCTCTCTCTCTCTCTCTCTCTCTCTCTCTTTCCCTCAGTCATTTCAGATCAAAAGTTTCTGAGGGATAGTCCTTTCAAACAAGATTTGATGTTTGCTCTTTCTCCGTAATCTGTAATTTGCTGATACACATTTGGCGATAGCTTAGAGGTTAATCACATTTCGGTCACGTTTAGAAATAGCGTTATCATGAAAACTAGCAGAGCCAAATGCGCTGTGATCACTGATTGTCTTTGTATTCTAGAATAGACTTCCTTCTCCACTAGGTCCAAACGCTTTTGATCGTTTTGCACTGAAAGAAGAATGCTCGAGAAGTCTATTCATTGGATGCACACGGTTGCATTTGTTGAGTTAGAGATGCCCCAATTAGATAAACAGTATGGTTGGTGGGGTAAAATATCTATGCATTATTTTCCACTGTAGGACCCGTAGTCGTGTTTTCTTTTGTACATTTGAAGATGGGAGTTCCAATGCTCTTTGTTTAGTTCTGCGTTCAATTTAGGTCTCCAAAAAAATTTACAGCACATGGTTGAGCTTTTTCTAAGAGGCTCCCTATTTCTTTGCATTTATGGGTGTTTATGGGTTTCCATTAAGAATTAGGTGTCCCACATATTGGTGACGGCCAAGGAATTTGTTTTGTTTTTGAGGCGGTTAAGGCTGCCTTGACTGCGTTGTATTCTGGACAGACGTGTGTGCGCTCTACCAACTTTTTTTTGTCTTTTTCTCTTCTATCTGCTGGAAAGAGATGATGTTCATTGTTGTCGTTACAGTATACGTTCACTGTAGTAATGGGGGCCTTCCTTAGCAACTCTCTTATAAATAGGCATCTATTTTGATAGGTGAAAATTCTGGTTATTCCACATACACTGAGTTTAGGAAGGTTCGTCTGTGGTCCCACATTGTTTGGCGATTTTGAGCCAGCACAGAGTACTTTTATACCAGAACACCTCACTATAATTGTTCAAAACCGTTAGATTTTTAGGATAAGCTAAGTCGTAAAAACGGAAAAGAGTGGTTTTCACAGTTTAGAAAAAGCTGTTTGGGAAAGGGCTGTCCATGCGCTGTCGTTTCCCTGTGAAGAAGTTTGGGGACCCACGTTAGGAGTTAGTGATACTTGCAGTGTTTTCAGGTCGATCACGTTCAGTCATCACGTTGTCCAGTCTTGTGCTAGGACGATTGCGTTGACTTTTTCAAAGGCCATTTTTATTGTTGTATTTCTTTTTTCCCTTATGAAGGGGTATATAATTCGGTTAATTTTATTTACTATGTCTTCAGGGATAGTAATGATTGATAACCATAGATGCGCAGAGATGTAATAAACGTTTTTACTATAATTATTTTTTATTCTTCTTACCATAAAATAGTGGGTTCCTTCTAGACCATTGTTGATGGTTCGTTGTATGCAGTCAACTTTTGTGTCCAGTTGTCGTCAATATTACCAAGCAGTGGTGTCGCTTATAAAGTGTATTCCTAGAATTTTGACTTGTCTTGTCCATTTTAAATTATGTGGCTGGTCCCGGTTGTCTTTCTGCTGTCCGAGCCACATTGCTACTGTTTTTTGTTTATTCATTCTGAGCCCTGAAATAGATGCGAAGGCTTCAAAAATGAATATTGCAAAGTCTAGGTCTTCTCTGCTTCTTAAGAACAGGGTAGTTGGATTTTTATAACAGTGGATAAGAAGTTGGCAGCATTGGTGGGCCTTGGTATGTTTATTCCAGATATGTTGCTGTTTCGTATTTTGTAAGCTAGAAGTTCGACTGCTAAAACAAAAAGCAGTGGGGAAAGGGGACAGCCTTGTCTGATCCCTCTTTCCACTTGGATGGGTTCTGATATCCACCCGTAGTGATTTATAGAGCTGTTAGCCTGTGTGAGAAGCGTGCGAGTCCAGTGTATGAAGTCAGGTCCGAATCCAAAGCGATTGAGGCTATTTAGTATAAATTGTTTGGATATGGTGTCAAACGCTTTTGTAAATTCTATGCCTACTAATAACCCAGGAAGATTTTCGCTGTTGAGATAGTTAATTACATCATCCGTTGTTCTCAGAATATTTGCAATGTTTCTACCTTTTATAAATCCACACTGGTCTTGTGAGATGAGTGAATTTAAAATGGATTGTATTCTTATAGACATACTTTTTGCAAGTAATTTGTAGTCCGTGTTCAGAAGAGTGAT
Source organism: Phymorhynchus buccinoides (assembly GCA_017654935.2). Lineage (NCBI taxonomy): Eukaryota > Metazoa > Mollusca > Gastropoda > Neogastropoda > Raphitomidae > Phymorhynchus > Phymorhynchus buccinoides. The sequence goes on from JAGGCT020004072.1 coordinate 1,095,411, forward strand.
AGGACGCCAGTTAGATAGTTTGTCCCGGGGAAGATTTTTACCTTTATGTAGCAGCGTGATGATCCCCCTTTGTTGAGAATATGTTAACTGTCCATGTTGGAAGGAGTATGGTTTTTATTTTGTGCCAGAAGATTTTGTAGAATTCAGTTATAAGACCATCACATCCTGGGGAAGAGCCATTTTTCATTTCTTTAAGTGCCTCCGTCAGTTCAGTTTCTGTTACTGGGCCTTCGCAGGTGTTGTGTTCATCTTCATTTAAGGTTGGAAGAGTGATGTTTTCGCCTAAGAAGTCAGTTATTGATTTTTCGTCTCCAGTTACAGAATTGTCCACTGCATAGAGTTGAGTGTAGAATTTGACTTGTTCCTTTAACACTTCTGCTTGGTTGGCTACTGTGAGGCCTTCTTCAGTTTTGAGCATCGTTATTGTATTATTTGCTGCCTTGGTCTTTTCTAGTCTCAGGAAATACGCCGTGTTTTTCTCTCCTTCCTCTATGAATTTCGTCCTTGATCTTATCTGTGCCCCTTGTGCAGAGGCTAGTGCACTGATTTCTATTTCTGTTTTAAGTTTAACCATATCTTCAAGAAGATGTGGAGCACTGGGATTTTGGGCAAGTTTTCTCTCAATGTCACATAGCTTACTAACAGCCTCCTCTTGGCGGGTACGTTCCGATTTTCGTTTAGTTTTTGAGTAGTTTATTGTTAGCTCTCTGATTTTGATTTTGTACAGTTCCCATTTTGTGTGCGCATTCGTTTGAGAGTGATCCTGCGTGAACTGCTCCGTAAAGCCATTAATTTTATTAATGTACTCTTTATCTTTCAGTAGGCTATTATTAAATTTCCAATAGGTTGGGCCTCGAGTATAGTTATGGAAAACGATAGTTGTCAAAAGTGCTCTGTGGTCAGAGTGGGGGAAAGATATTATTTCGCTCTGTTCTATATAAGGTAGAAGGTTATTTGAAATGAAGGTGTAGTCAATGCGTCTGGCTGTGAACGGCTGATGACGGCACCATGTGTATTCTTTGTCCTCTGGGTGGTGTGTTCTCCAGCTGTCGTGCACGTCGAGGTCTATTGTAAGCTGATTGAGGGCTTCCACTTCTCTATTATTGTGCCGTTCTCCTGTAATGATGTCTAGCTGGTTGTCCATCACAGAGTTGAAGTCGCCTAATATAATGTTGCTGTGGTTGGTGCAGTGTTCGTCTATTACAGAGCAAACGTGTTGGTAGAACTGTATTTTTTCAGCTGTAAATTGTGGTGCATATTCATTTGTTATTAGCAGTTTGTTTGTTCCTACGTCCATTTCCATTAATAGCGTGCGATTGTCTTTGTGCAGACATTGCGTGGATAGCATGTATCGTTTAGACACTAAAATAACTTGGCCTAGACTATGATTGCCACCTAATGAATAGAACAATTTTCCTCCCCACTGAAGTTCCCATAGACTAGCTTCTTCTTCTGTGGTTATGTGGGTTTCTTGCATAGCAATAATATCGTATTTTGCTCTCTTTAATTCTTTGAATATGGTAAATCGTTTCTTTTTGTTTTTTAGTCCTCTCACATTAACGGAAAGTAGGCGTAGCGTATCCACCATGACAGAGCATAGCTACAATCATTAGGCATTAATCGTCGCGTACTTGGGACAAGCAGTCGTAAGGGTCAGGAACAGAAAGAAGGGGCGTGTCCAACTAGGTGTCAGAGCACCGCCTCTCTTCCTCTGCTCTCTCTCCTGTGTCTTCTGCCTGCGGGCTATTCGCTTCCTGATCTGTGGGTGTTGTGCGAGGGTTCTTCATCCTGTTTGGGGCTCTGTGCCGCGGCGTGGAGGGCGATCTGTTGCGCTTGCTACGGCCTGCAGGCGAGAGTGATCTACTGGTATGTTCCTGCTTCTTGGGTTTCCCTGCTGCTGCTTTGCTGCTGGCAGTGAAGTCCAGTGTAGATTGCTTCGTGCATTCCTTGCTGTTCTCTGCGCTTGGTGGAGGCGGGATGGATGGAAGGGTAGGAGTGGTAGAGGAAGAAGGGGTAGGAGGGGGAGGAGGGGGTGGGGGAGGGGGGAGGTGGGAGGGGGGAGGAGGAAGGAGTAGGCAAGCGCTGTCTCCCTTCTTGTGTCCGTCTTGAAGACAGACTTTGCACTTGGTCTGGGCCCTGCATGCACTAACGTGGTGTGTAGTAGCCAGACAGTTGGAGCAGACAGTGTTGGCTTTCTGTTCTTTGTAGAAAAGGGACACAGACACTCTCCCCATTTTCACGGATTTTGGCAGTGGCGTTTTCGGGGTTTCTATGAAGATAAATCTTTGTCCCGTGTTCCAGTTAGAGAGCTTGCCGTTTTCCCATCTCACTTTTTCATTCATGGTTTTAGCTGCAAGGTTTGCAGGATGAAGTTGAAGATTTCTTCATTCGGGAATTCCCAGGGGATATTCCCGATGGTAAGACGAGTGGTGGGGATTTCCCGTTCTTCCCCATCCTCGTCTTGTCTCACAAAGGGGTTTTTGTCCGTTGGGTGGATTATGTATCCCCTTAGTGTCAGTCCTTTTGTGAGTAGCTTTACTCTAGCTTCTAGGTCTCTTGGATAGAGTCGCCACAGCGATCCTATCCTTTGTGCTGCTTCAATGTTATTGTGTCCAGTCACTTTCTCCGCAGCAACACACAGTTCTAACGTAGAGTAATCCTTGTTCTCAGCAGCGGGCAGCGCGCGGGTGTGGATGAACACTGGTGGCACCGGCACCTGTACTGCCGCCATGCCGCCCCGCTGGCAGCAGCCTGCAGCTGCAGACACTTGTCTCTGGATTGTAGACTGTAAATCACACTGATACTTATAAGACTTAGGTAAAACAATAAAGCAATACCTGATAGTTATATTCACAAACACGAAAGGAATGGATGACACATGATGAAGTCCGAATAAGTTGGGTTTTGGTGGGAGTGGAAGATATATGTGCTGTCCGACCTCGGGCAGCTACCGGAAGTCCGCGAGACCAGACTTTATGTCAGTGGCATAGTCAGAGGTTCCTCTTGCGGTCTTCTTCATGTCTGCCACATCTTTCACAGGGCAGTCCTGCAGCTTCCTCCTCAAAGAGCTGCTTTGCACCATCTCTCCAGACAGTGACAGTGGTAGGTGCTTGCAGCTGATTTCTGTTCAGGTTTGAGATGGTACCCGCTTCGTCTTCATTTCCACTATCTTCATCAGTGTCTTCATGAAATGCAGGTGGTTTAAAGACGTCAGCGTTCTCGAAGTCAGGTCCATCTTCCAGCATTGATACCACTTCATGAACAGTAAAAAACCTGAACAAAAACAAAAAAATACAACATATGTAATGTAAGCAAAAACCCCTACCCTCTCGAGCCCACCGTCCTTTTTTTGGGACGGTACTTCTGACACACACAGATCAGTACAGATTCAAATTATCATAAAACTGAGTACACATTTTCAGACTACACTCTAATCTCCAGTTTTTGTTCATAGTGTAATACAAAAAAGTATGTTGCAAACAAATGACACGCTTACCTTTTCCTGCTTGTTATGTTGATGCTGCAGACAACAGGTTTTTGTGCAAATGGCCGCTCCCACTGCTAGTGTAAAGTGAGAGTACTCAAACAAAGACTGTGGCTGGATGCAGCTAATGTTCCCTGATTAGCACAAAGCAGCTGAGTCACATTGACACAAGCACTTTAGCTACAGTCACTGAAATGTGATGCGTCCCAAAAAAGGGACAGTGGGCTTTAATGGGTTTTTGCGTCGTGCTCTGTAATGTTTACACAGGTTGCATATCCGAATAGCACATGTTTTAAAGTTGACAGTCCTCAACACATTTTGAGTCAAAACTCGATTTAATTGACACAGAGCCCAACATCAGGTGTTGGTCGCTTGCGATCGTGACGGTCTCTCTGTAACACTGTTTCATGTCAATGCATTGCGTGTCAGCAGCACATGCATCTTGTACAGGCTGTGTAATGGAGAGAGAGAGAGAGAGAGAGAGAGAGAGAGAGAGAGAGAGAGAGAGAGAGAGAGAGAGAGAGAGAGAGAGAGAGAGAGGGGTGGAGATGTACAACATGGTTTTTTTCCTGACAAACTGTGAAAAGAGTCGTGAAAATGTCCATCTAGTGAGGAGTAATGAAGATGAGCTATACTGGCCTGAATTCTAGTGACTTGTTTGAACGTGTATTTATAATAATAATAATAATAATAATAATAATGAGGAAATGGATATAGCGCACATCCTACTATGTAGGTTACAGGGCTCTTTACACAGAATTGAAATGGAATAAAATCATGAAACAAAAAACGAATAACATGAGCAGACAAAACAATATTGGTCAGAATTCGTTTGGCCGGTAACAAATTACATAACAATCAGCAACAACTGCTGTGACTACTACTACTACTACTACTACTACTACTACTACTACTACTACTACTACTTATGATAGGCCTAATACAAGAATGCATTGTCACACACTTCGCAAGCATCAAATAAAAGTATATATATTCACGACAACCCACACACAAACAGCACACACACACACACACACACACACACACACACACACACACACTCTCTCTCTCTCTCTCTCTCTCTCTCTCTCTCTCTCTCTCTCTCTCTCTCTCTCTCTCTCTCTCTTATAATAGGTTAGTTATGTCTTTATAACCCCCTCCCCCAACCTCCCTATGATACGGGCAGGAGGCCTAGTCATTAAAATTGTTTGAATTGAATTGAATTGAATTATAAAAGGTTAAGAGCAGCAAATTCAGGAGACTATCCTGTGATCTGATCCTTTGTTTTAAAAAAAGATACATTCTGTTTCCGTCAGTATAAAATGCATCGCTTTGTATGATACTTATGCTACAAATGCAACACATAGAAATGCATACAAAACAAGGGCATCACCGAGCGGCAGATAACACTTTGCCTGTATATCTGCCCTGCCCCTCACATCCTTGCCCCGCCTGTAACTCGGAAATATTGCAATCTTTGGATGATGCACCTAAATACCCTTGACTGGAGTGCACATCCTTTACTGGGGTGCACACCCTTAATCGCTGGGGTGCACACCCTTAACACTGAGGAAGGTCTGCCGCTCAGCGACATTTAAATCCCACGTGGATAGCCACATGCTCTTCTTTGGTCCTTTGGGTGATACACAGATCTACACACCCTTTACCAGAGTGCACATCCTTTACCGGATTGCACACCCTTAAACAGTGGGGTGCACACCCTTAAACAGTGGGGTGCACACCCTTAACATGGAGACATGTCTGCGGCTCAGCGACATTCAAACGCTACGTCACACATTTTGTGCTGCAATGTCTTCTCTTCTCTTAGTATTACACCCCCTCCTTTACCAGAGTGCACACCCTTAATCAGTGGGGTGTACACCCTTAACACGGAGACATGTCTGCCGCTCGGCAACATTTAAACACCATGTGAAATAATGTGTGCTGCAATGTCTTCTACTCTTAGTATTACACCCACACACAAAATGTGGAGTGATTCCATGCAGTATTTGACGAGATATAAGAGGGTGAAGAAAAACGGGGAAAAATGTCTGCCAATTGGCAACATTTTGTTCCCGGGGCATAATTTATGTACCAATGTATTGTACTTTAGGTATTACACACCCACACCAAATTTGAAGGGACTTTATCTTATTGTTCACGAGATACAGCTCAGACAAGACATATATAACGCAAAGAAGGGAATTTCGGTTTTCAAGGTCAGCACGCCAATACTTTATGCTCGGGTGTCTTTTACTCTAGGGGATGCACAACCACACATAATCTGAAGCGCTTTTGACAAGAAACAATGTGGACAATATGGCTTAAAACCCAATTTTTAGACCCCTACCACTTTCAAAACCTACTGATCTCCCTTGACCTTGACCTTGATCGGTATGCCATCATCAGAATCGACATAAGCCAATGCACCTACGTGCCGAGTTTGAAGATTCTAAGTCCAACAGTGTAGAAGTTATGGCCCCTTAAAGAATTTCAGTTTTTAAGCTCATACACCAAGGTCAAGGTTACGACGGCAGTATATTTTGCGCTGATGCCTTCCTCTCTGGGTAACACACCACCACACAAAATGTGAAGCGATTCTGTCAAGCTGTTCGGGAGATATCCTTGGGACAGACAGAAAAAAAAAAAAAAAGTAACAGATGCCGGTCACCGCAATGTCCGTTTCCTTTGGTGACAGACAACAAACAAACAAAAGAAACCGAGACAAATAAGGAGAATAAGTGTAGTTCATTACTTACATTCATGTTGCAAAATGGTATCTTTTTTCCTATGAAAGATAGATGCTATCATCATATGAGCAATAAATTAAGCATACGAAAAATAATTGACTTTTCTAAACAAAGTAGAAAGACAACTTCATTTATTACCCAAACATATCAATTAAGTGGCCTCAATTTGTGAAAAGTTGATATCTTTAGACCATGATACATAAATCGTCTACTCAGCACCACAAATATGTATCTCAAAATGTTCGTTATGTGGTGCATCATAATAACAATGCACTAAGTTTAACATCTATGTATCACATAAACAGGGATAAATAGCCCACGGTTGGTTGCTGACCTTGTGATCCCCACCTTATTCTTGCATACCACACCCACGTAAGAGGCAGCCTTAAAATCTTCCCTTATGAAAAAGGAAACAAGGGATTGGACCTAAAGGGTCCTCGCAACCTTGTCTGATTGTAGAAACTTTTTTAATAATTCTGCTTGCAGCATAACCATGCTGTTTGAAGTGGCCTTTACTTTTTTGGTTCTTAGTACATTATGGAGTTAATACTTTGCCTTGTGAAGCAAACATATTCATCAAATTCTTAATTACACACCTTTAAAATATGCAGCATGTAGTACCTTTTCTATTTGCAATGTAGGCTACAGATAATATGATATCAAGGCTAGTTTAAAATAACATGCTTTGTCCTACCGCGTTTCAAACTGCTTTCAACATTCATGTTTTGTGTCACTCAATTACTTTTGCAATCCTCTTGGTCACTGATGACATTTTAGCCAAGAAACAAAGACTCAGCTCAGGAGAACTACAAGAAACTGTTTTGGGTTCCTCCAACCATCCATCGACGAACAGCAGGAGAACACTACCGCATATTTCCCCACAAGCCGTTAAAGGCAACAAGACAAGGCTACCGAGTACCCCCAAGCAATCTGGTGAAATGGTTCAAACATCAGTCTTTTTTGACAATTGGCAAACCACAAAAAACGGTCGTGACTCGTTGACAGGTAGACCTCTACAAACTCCCCAACCCACTAATACATTTCAATCCAATGTCACACATAAGAGTCAGAGTCAGCAGTCAAGTACAGTAAACGGTGTGCAAACTCGTGACCTTTTTGCCTGCATGCTGTCTGAAAGTAAGAGACTTGAATTTACGGTGACCAGCAACATAACGATTGATTTTAACACGTCTCTGATCAATTTTGGCAGTAAAATACAAAATCCATACTGTTATCTTGTCTTTAGCTTCGAAAGGCAGGAGCCTGGCAGTTGGGATCTGTATCACAATGGTCGTTGGCAGAAAGCCTTGCATGTGTATTTTCACTATCAGACGTGTACGTCAGAGAACTTTGTTGAAATCCACGAAAAATACACCACAAAAAGTGTATGGCCTCATATTCATCTTTGGAAAATAAACAGCCGGAACATTGTCACATGGACAGGATGTGAGCCAGACTATGACCCCTTACCAATGTACGTTGCCAGAGAAAACACTGTTTGTGTCAAATTTCAAGTGAATGACTTCTTTACAGATTACCGAGTGGTCACGTCTGTCAGTGCCCAGGTTTACAAACCTCCAACACCTGGTTTGGAAATTGTTTACGTATCACCAGCCTTAGGTATGTGTATTATGGGATCCATTTGTAATTTGCTCAATTGTTTTGACATTTGAACTTGCTTTCGTACGGTACCACTCACACCATGTGTGTGTGTGTGTGTGTGTGTGTGTGTGTGTGTGTGTGTGTGTGTGTGTGTGCGTGTGCGTGCGTGCGTGCGCGTGCGTGTGTGTGTGTGCATGTGTGCGTGCGTGCGTGTGTGTGTGTGTGTGTGTGTGCGTGTGCGTGCGCGCGCGTGTGTGTCTGTGTATGTGTCTGTGTGTTAGTTAAAATGCATGTTTTTGTAGATCATAGAAAGTCATATAAATCATAAAAGATATATCAGGGAGCTTTCAAGCCATATCGATTTAGATAATGCGATATACATCAGGAAGATAATACAAAAACTTTTTATTGCTTCAGCTCTTGCAAGTAGAGCTTTCTTTCAACAGTGAAGATTTGCGTCTGTTTAGCTCTCTTATAATCTTTCCCATTTGAAGGCGTCTTTGTATTGTTCTATTCTCCTTAGAGCTACTTCTCTGGAGAAGCTTTGTTGCGCATTGTTGTCTGTTATATTTTATGTTTCAGGATTCGTGCAGACCGCAGGATTCGGCACAGAATCTATGGTCTACAAAACCCCTGGAAAACAAATCATGAATGCCCAGCTTGCTGTTCCTGCCTCCCACACTGTTATGCTCAGCTATGTCTACATTACAATTACGGAACTAGATATGAGGCTCAGGCTCTATGGTAATCACAACGACACCAAAAGCCTTCTGTGGTCAGTGCTACTGTATCAGCACCCTCCCTTGCCACAGACATACAGCCATATCTCGTTACTTCAGTTTGTGTTCACAAACCCACGAAAAAGTCTTGGGCAGTTAAGACACATTAAGACACATTATGATGTACAATACATGGTAGCGCGTGCTTCGATTGGTTTTAGAATTCTGTTCACTTTCCATCTGGTGAGTCCAATGCCATTTTATTTTAACCCATATATGCCCACTGTCCCATATATGGGACGCTGTTGTTTTTTTGGTAATACTACTTCAACTGAACCCAATACAGTGACCAATCTGCACTTGTCAAGTTCAGGGAGGCTACACGTGCCCAGAATTTGGGGGTTTGCTGGATTAGCCTGCTGTACTTTTTTCCATGAAGGCCGCCATTTGCAAATTTGTGTGCGATTGGTGAGCAGCATGGCAAGCAATAAAAGGTAAGTTCAGTTTTTTGGTAATCGTTTTTTTTATATCAAACAAAGAAGAAACAATGGAGATTATGATGTTATGCAATAACGTTTTTAAGGGATTTTTCAGAAAATGCTTTTGCTTGCATCTGTGAATGTTTTAAGTACCGTCCCATATATGGAACAGTGGGCACGAGATGGGTGGGCTTTTCTTTATACATACAAAGAAGGAATTTGTTTTTCTTGTCTTTCAGACTGTGCAATGTTCACCAAGTTCTGTCAATGCTGGAAGATGACAGCAGCATCCAAGAACCCACTGTCTTCATTGAGCCACCTGCAGTGAATGAGGACACTGATGAAGACAGCGGGGAAGAAGACGGGGAGGAGACAGTGTCCAACCTTAATGACCGACAGCTGGAGGTGCCTGTGACTGCCACAGTATTCAGGCAGGATCAACGCCAGCCACTTTATGAGCCCGACAGAGACATATCTTCTGATGACATAGATGTGAAGGAGATGCAGAAGACAGCAAGAAGTACGTTTGATTATGCCACAGACACCAAGTCAGGGATCATCGTGGTGCGATGGAACGACAACAACATTTGACAACAACATTGTAAATGTTGTTTCAATGTAAACATTGTAAATGTTGTTTCCAACAAGGCTGGTGTGGAGCCCCTACAGACTGCAAAGAGGTGGTCAAGGTCAGAATCCAGACAAGTCCAACTGCCACAGCCCTTCCACTACAACCTAACCATGGGCGGTGTGGACCGCACTGATCAGAACGTGGACAAGTACCGGGTTGCCATATGCTCCAAGAAGTGGTGGTGGGCCATCTTTTCCTACTGCCTGGTGTCTGCATCCAACAGGCCTGGCATCTCTACAGATCAACCGACGCAGCCAAGAGCAACCCTTTGGATCTTCTTGCTATCCGCAGAAGAGTCGCAAGAGTCTACCTTGCACAGGCTTCTCCTGCAACACCTGGCCGTCCAAGAGGCTTTGTACCTGTGGACATGCGTGTTGCAGTTGAGGTCAGGTTTGACCGTCTTGACCACCTGGTGGAGCCATGGCCAACACAGTTGAGGTGCAGTGCATGTGGTTTGAACACCAAGCATCGGTGCTCAAAGTGCAAGATAGGTGTACATGACCAATGCTTCCAGGTGTATCACACCAAATGACACAAATGACATTGCCAGCATTGTCAGCTTTTGTGAACCCAAGTCTCCAACTTTCTCTTCTTTGAAGACAAAAAGACCAAAGACTGTTTGTTTCCGCTTTCACTTTTTTCTTCTTCAGAATTTGATTCATTTCATGAAAATATTTTGTTCATTTACCAAAGGCAAATTTTGATCAGAATTATGTTGTGTGGCTTTTTGATGTTATATTGAATGATTTTATGTCAATTAAAAATCAGAACACCCCTCACTTTTGTTGTCAAGTGAATTGTGAAAAAGACTGAAAACCCCTACCCTCTCGTGCCCACTGTCCCACATATGGGACGGGCATATTCTGTCTTCTAAATCACTAAATTCTAAGTTTTGCTCAAAATAAGTATAAAATATGTTTATTACAGACCAAAAGCTAGACAGACATGCAACTTTTGTTTGAAAAAAAAATTGGGCATAAATGGGTTATGTTAAATTATATTTCGTATGCTGATTGGTCAGAGGTACACACACTCTGACCAGTGGATAACATGAGATGTGCGCCTGCCCAGATAAGCCAGTTCGCGCCAGGACCCCAGAGATGCCAGACGTGTTTAGCCAGAAGTGCTCAGGAAGGACTAGCCTAAGATAAGTTTACTGGTTTTAGTTCTTTCCACATCGCTAGTCAGTCTAAACCAAAAAATTACTTCACTGCTATGTGTGTGTTTGTTGTAATGTTTCTCCTCGTCGAAAATCAGGTTAGTTGATTCCTTTGACATTTCACGACATTGCTTTTATATTATTCTAACATCGCGCCGGAAATCTAAACTGACCGGTTTGGCTCACAAGCCTATGCTGAAATAATAAACCGGTTGATCCTATTCAGTGGTCAATATTGTGGCTCTATTAGAAGCCATGGTGACTCCGAGTTCGGGGAAGGATATTTTGAACACACAGCCCAAAACCCGAGGATATTGTGAAAATGGAAACTGGGCTACGAAATTTGAGGCTCTCAGTAGCAGGCCTACTTTCAGCGCAAAATCTCGGACGCCAACAACGTCAAGGCTAGGGCCTAGGCCTCGCCGTGTGCAGCACACAGCAATGAGTTCCCAATCTCCTACCGCTATGCACGCAATGTCGCTAGGCCTACATCCCTTGTGCTTCTTTCAGCAACATTAAGTTATGTCACACTGACTAGGCCTATATCACTTCTAAACTGTTCTTGCCTGATTCGGATTTGTCTTCAACGGACAGGGCTGCAAATTTGTAAAACACCATCATTTGGCAGACAAGCTTGGTTTATTTGAGTGCTAGAGCTGACAGTACAACCTTGCAATTCAATTTCGACGTTGCCCTTGATAGAATTCCAACAAAACCAGGGATCATGTTGCATTCTTGAAATTAATTAAATGAATAAACTTTACGTATATTTAAGTTCTCGATAAGTAGGCCTACCCCTGCTTATGCAGTGGAACTCGGCTTGTGCGTGATCGTGAAGGGGAACGAATGAAGCGAGTCGTCCTATGCTCTAGGACCTAGGCCTACTACCTACATCTTGAATTACACAATTGTTTGGGGATAAACCTTAGTAACATCACACTAGGCTAATATTGGGGGCGTTCTTTTTTAGTACTCTGCCAAGTGCCAAGAGTCAATTGTTACAAATATTCTACAAGTGATCGCCGCCGGCTCTCAGACGGCACTTTGACAATCCCCACATCTAATATAGGCTTACTAGCATTTGAAGGAAACAAACACGGGAAGATTGTCAGTTCAATTAAACAGAAAATTCGAAACGAGTTAAAAAAACATTTTTCGAATTTCGCATCCCAAAATGCTCAACAACAGAACCTAGAGCTTGCGTTGGCTTTCTATGCGATAGGCCTACAGCCCTTCAAAAGGCTCATGAAAAATGTAGGCCTAGCCTAGTGCACGCGGACGCAGTTGGAGGAGCAACACGCGAAAACTCTCTGTTCATGACGGACGCTTGGCCTTTACCTTGGATGTCGGAAAAGAGGCCTAATAATAGACTAGGCGCAGATTGAAAGAAAGCCTTTTCGTGTACCAACGTGTTATGTAGGAAGCAGCGAGCACACACACGGAAATACTTAATTTGGCTAGACCAACCGAGTAGCCTATGTTATACCTGATGGGGGCTAATAGGAATTGGTATATTCCTTAGTTGCCACGACTGTCATGATAAGGCAGATACATACAACAAGTGTCTTATTTTTTCAGGCCCACAATCCATTATGATCTGGCCTTTTTACACAATGTTATGCACAAAAATGTGCTTATCTGACCCTCTTCTGGCCATCTTACAGTTCACTAAAAATATTATGGCCCTTTCGGTGGCTGTCAGTCTTTAATTACAATGTTATATTTGTTTAACAAAAATGTTATGGCCCTTTTCAGAGGCCTTTGAATACAATGCTATGATTGTTTAACACAAATGTTATGGCCCTTTTCAGAGGCCTTTGAATGCAATGTTATGATTGTTTAACAAAAATGTTATGGCCCTTTCAGTGGCCCTCCTTAATTACAATGCTATAATCGTTTAATTGTTATGACCCTTTCAGTGGCCCTCCTTAATTACAATGCTATAATCGTTTAATTCACATCACACATCACATAAAGCTATAGGCTATATATAGTATAAGCCTTTTGCCCCCATTAGTGGTGATTTTTGAATCAAATATCAATTGTTTTTTTAATATTTTTAATTTGCCCGTGGATTTATTTTTGGCTTGAGTGTATACTAACACTTAGCTTTGTTTTTCATATACATCCAAATTGGTAGGAAAAGTATATTTTGATAATTCTTTGTCACTACGATTTTTAAATGCATTTACTGAAGGTGCATTGACGGTATCAAATAAATTATGGCCCTTCAGTGGCCTCCTAAATTACATTGCTATAATCGTTTAATAAAAAGCGTTATGGCCCTTTTTTCAGTGGGCCTCCTTGGTTACAATATATTTGCTTAGCAAAAACAACAACAAATGTTATGGGCCCTTTCAGCGGTTCTCTCTATTTACTATGTTATGAAGCCTTTAAAAAAAAAGATTTAAATTTTTTTTACCCTGTTTGCTTATGATCTGGCCTTTTTGCACAATGTTATGCACAAAAATGTGCTTGTTTGACCCTTTTCTAACCATCTTACAGTTCATTGAAAATGTTATGGCCCTTTCAGTGGCTATCTTTAATTACAATGCTATAATTGTTTAACAAAAAATGTTATGGCCTTTTCAGGGGCTATCTTTGAATACAATGTTATGTTTGTATTATTTTTTTTAAAATGGCCCTGTCAGTGGCCCTCCTTAATTACAATGCTATAATCATTTAATAAAAAGTCAGTGGGCCTCCTTGGTTACAATAATATATTTGCTTAGTAACAACAACAACAAATGTTATGGGCCCTTTCAGCGTTTCTCTCTATTTGCAATGTAAATGTTATGTTTTTTTCAGTTACCCTCTTTGCTTACAATGTAATGATTGTCTACAAGGGTTTAACAACAACCATAACTGTTGTGGCCCTTTCAGTGGCGATCCTTAGTAACAATGTTATGATTGTTTACAAAAGTTATACCCTTTTTTCGGTGGTTCTCGTTGGTTGCTATATCATAGCTGCTTAAAGGCACTTCAGGGCTATAAAAGAGCCGACCCCAGGAACTGGGTGGGAGAGAGAGAGCGAGAAACAAGCCAGCATATACCCTACAGGCCTAGCTGCAGTGTCACCTGTATCAGTTTAGTGTTTCCATCTTTAGTTAGGAAAAGGAAGCTGTCAGTGCCAAGCAGAGAGTGACAATTTTAGCAAATATACTTACCGCGCTGGCTTTTATGAACACATTTATGTCCCTTTCTGATGACCTCTAGATATAACGTTTTAACAAAACATTGCATTTGTTAAGACTTTGCGGTAGGACCTTGTTGCACAGTATTATGCACAACTTTAAATTCATTTTAACCTATGTAGGCCCTCCGATAAACTTCAATGAAGATCCCTGAAGTTCTGGTATAAACACTGCTTACCAATATCATTATCAGCGTGCATGAACATGGGTTGCGCTGCAGTAACAAACTTGATGTGTCACGCTACACTAGCTTGACCCCTTCAGTGGGCATGAAGACTATCGAGGAAACTAGATCTGGATTTCCATAAAATAACACCTCTATAAATAATGATTTCCCTTACAGAATAAGCATGTCCATACGGGCCACAGAATTGGCATTTAACATAAGTTCCAAAATTGTAAGGCGGACAACGGCTATCTAATGTCTACAAATGCATAAACTTTGGTTTCATATGGGTTCAATGCTCATTTTAAGGGATAAATTGATGATTGTAATGATAAACAAACTGAATCTTTGCCTCAGCTTAGACATCCACACACACCTGTGTGGTAAATTAGCGTCTGGACAGTTGTACAATATGGAAAATTAAGCTTAATATAAAAAATATCTGCATTAGGCAGAGTGGATACAGATTCCCAAGCTCCTGCTTTCTATGCACTGCCGGCGTGGACACAGAAAAATGTTCACCCATTCAACTAGGATTGCGAGTACCACAGCAATGATAAGCAGAAGTGTATCAATGGACTGTATTCTCATGGCCGCTGGCTGGTCCAATTCAAGCGCTTTTAGCAGATTCTACCACAAAACTGAAGCAGCAGAGAGGAGAGCGCGAGATAACAAAAGGTCCTTGAGCAAATCAGTCTTGGACAGCTTTGTCAGTAACACCACAACACATAAGTCAGCATAGCACAGGTGCACTAATGCCACTATGACAAAAAGTGTGAGCACGCGTATGTTTGTATAATACATGTGGTCCCCGACTCTGAAGTCTCAAGTTATCCACTGGTCAGAGTGTGTGTACCTCTGACCAATCAGCATACGAGATATAATTATAAAGTTAAATGAGACTTACCTGAAGTCGAAGTTTAACTGGAATTATATTGAGTGTGCTGTTGGGAAGAGGTACACACATACCCACCCTTCAGAGCATTAAATCCCCACCCTTAGATATTTATCAGGGACCACATGTGGCTAAATACTGGCTTATCTGGGTGGGCGCACATCTCAAGTTATCCACTGGTCAGAGTGTGTGTACCTCTTCCAAACAGCACACTTAATATAATTCCAGTTAAACTTCGACTTCAGGAAAGTCTCGTTTAACTTTATAATTATGTGTGCATGTCTATCTAACTTTTTGGGTTTGTTAAATTAAATCAGTCAGCCGACAGGAAGAATCACAGTGTTGAGACTGCTGTGCTGAGAGTGTCATGAACAGCCTTCTTTTGAAGGCGGATCAGAGGCTTGTTTCTCTGACAGCATTTTTGGACCTCAGCGCAGCGTTCAACACGCTTGATCATTCCATCCTTCTGACCCGTTTAGAAGCGACCTTTGTTCTCGACTGGTTTAGATCCTACATATCTGACCACCACTTCTCTGTTGTTGTAGACGGAGCTTCATCAGCTCATTCACCCCTCATGTACGGAGTGCCACAGGGCTCAGTGTTGGTCCCTGTTCTTTTCACGCTCTATTCACAGCCGTTGTCTGACGTGATCGCTACACATTCCTGTGATTTTCACAAGTACGCTAACGACACTGAGTTGTCACAAAGTCGTGCCCCTGGGAGTTTCCCTTCCATTCTGTCTGGCATCGAGATATATTAAGATGGATGAACAGTAACAAGCTTATGCTCAATACAGACAAGACAGAGGTTATGCCTGTTGGTTCTGCAGGTCGCCTTGCATTAATAAACAGTGAGTCGGCAGACATTGGAGACAATACTGTTCAGTTTAAACCATCCGTCAAGTACCTCGGGGTAACGATTGACCAGACTTTTTCTATGCATGACCATATCAGCAGCATTTGTTCGCTCTTGTTTCTTTGAGCTCAGACGTATTGCATCCATTCAGCCTTTTCAAATTCAAAAAACTTTATTGTCCATTAAAAACAATTTATAATGGACATTTTACTTTTGCAACACGTGCAGCAGATTAAAATAAATATATTAAAGCAATCAAAAGTAATATTTAAAACACACAGACAGACTGACCCCCCCCCCCCCCCCCAAACACACACACACAAATGTATCATTACCCATAGCAATATCATAGGAGTATTACCCCCTACCTCACAAAACACTCCCTGCTAAACATTTATCACAGCATTTCATCATCAATATTAATTTACATTACATTATTTACATGAATAACACACACACACACACACACACACACACACACACACACACACACACACACACACACACACACACCATTATAATCATCACAGGCAATAGAGAACATTTGACTGAATTGTCAAGGATTGGGGAACTTCCATAAGAAAAGAGATATGTTTCAATTTTTGAAACAAAAGAATTTATCTGTGTATTGTTTGCAAGATACGCATTTCGCAAAGGGCAAAAAACAACATATTAGGGCAGAATGGGGATATGAATGTGTATTTGCTTCAAATAATTCCAGATCCAGGGGGGTAACTATTTTATTCAACAATACTTTTGACTTCAAAATAACTAAAACAATAGTAGATAGCCAGGGAAATTATTTAATTCTAGTGATAAAAACCCATCTTAAAGATATTGTTCTTGTAAATATTTATGGACCAAACAAAGATGATCCAAACTCTTTTGAGAATATTCAGAAAAAGATTGAAGAGATAAAAGTCACTGATATTATCATTGGTGGAGACTGGAACTTAGTAATGAACCCAAGCGTAGATTACTACAATTATAAAGCTGTAAATAATCCCAAAGCAAGAGAATCTGTTTTAAATATAATGTCTGATCTGGAACTAGTAGATGTTAGGAGAGAATTAAACCCATAAATGCTTAGATACACTTGGATAAGACCTACCCCTTTACAACAAAGTCGCCTAGACGTTTTCTTGATATAGGATAATCTTCTAACGAAAATCAAAGAGTTGGATATTCAATATGGATATAGAAATGATCACTCATTGATAAATGTTACACTAGCGTTCGAAGCAGAACACAAGAGAAACACATTTTGGAAATTCAATTCATCCCTTATAAAGGATCCTAAATATGTTGATAGTATAAAAGAAACCATACTACGAGTAAAGGAACAGTATGCTGTAACACCTTACTTAAGAGAAAACATAGATAAAATACCTGATAATCCAGTATACTATTAGTGACCAGCTCTTTTTAGATGTACTATTAATGGAAATTAGAGCCCAAACTATAACATATAGCATAAATAGAAAGAAGGAATATAGGCAAAAAGAGGAGACATTAGAAAAATTAATAACGTGGAGAATGTGAGAGAACTTTGTAAAAAGAAAGATGAGCTTCTTCAGTTTAGAAAAGAAAAAAATAGATGGAATTATTTTCTGATCTAAGGCAAGATGGGCAGCTTGGGGGGAGAAACCAACTAAGTACTTTTGTAATTTAGAAAATAGACATTTTGTGAGTAAACAGATGTTCAAAATAGTAACAACACAAGGCACAACCCTAACAGAAACAAATTATATATTAGAAGAAACAAGAACATATTATGAAAAATTGTACAAAAAACAAATTGTAGACAACATAGATATTAATGAATATGTGAAGAATCTACCAAAACTTACTGAAGAAGAAGAGGAAGCGTTGTATGCCATTAAATACATGAAAAATGATAAAAGTCCAGGAACCGATGGAATGACAGTTAATGTTTTTGGAAACAATTAGGACATTTTGTCATAAGGTCTTTAAATGAGGGGTTTATGAAGGGAGAGATGTCATTAACTCAGAAGGAAGGAATAATTATATGTTTACCAAAAGGAGATAAATCTAGGGATTGTTTGGATAACTGGAGATCAATTTCTTTATTACATGTCACATATAAAATAGGAAGCACCTGTATTGCAAACAGATTAAAAATGGTCTTAGATAAACTTATCCACGAGGATCAAACGGGTTTCATACCAGGAAGATATATTGAAGATAATATAAGAACTTTATTTGATATGATGCAATATTTAGATACTAATTCTCTTCCGGGTTTTCTGGTTTCAATAGATTTTGAGAAGGCATTTGACTCGGTAAGCTGGGATTATATGTTTAATGTTTTACAAACTTATGGATTTGGACATGATGTATGTAGGTGGATCTCAGCTTTCTACAAAAACATTACTTCAATGTTTGGTTAGGAAGCAAAAAGAATTCAAGCTGTAAATATTTACCACACAAAAATATGAAATGGAACCCCCCTAAATATAAACTGCTAGGTATTTGGTTCTCAAATGATTTATCAAAAATTACAGAACTAAACACAGCAGGTTAATTAATTGAGGTAACTAAGCTATTTAATATCTGGTCAAAAAGAGTATGCACACCTATGGGTAAAATCGCACTGTTAAAATCAGTCATTCTTTCAAAGTTGATATATTTATGGATTCTTTTACCAAATCCTCCAGACAAAGAAATAAAAGAGTTGCAACTCAAATGTTTTAAATTTGTATGGGAAAATCAGCCGGACAAAATCAAAAGATGCTATGCAGGAAACAGGATAGAGAATGGAGGCTTGGAAATACTAAACATAAGTACATATATACAGGCTTTGAAAATTATGTGGATGAGGAAGATAACACTTAGGAAAAGCAAAGTGGAATAAGATCTTGGCCTCTCAGTGTCCTGAAATAAAACAAATTGATATTTATGGCCCTGAAAAGTTTAGCAAGTCCAAATGTAATACGTTTTGGAGAGATGTTTTCATGTCATATTCACATTTTCATGAAAGAGTAGAGTTAAAACACTCTCCAGAAGCCTTAGCTGAACCAATTTTTTTATAATACGAGATTTAAAATAGGAAATAAAACTTTCTGCTACAAAAACTGGCTGCACAAAGATATATGTTTAGTGAAAGATGTTGTAGATGAAAATGGACATTTCTTAAACCATATGGAATTTTCAAATAAGTATGGAATAAAAGTAAATTATTTAGATTATATGGGTTGCATAAAGTCTATTAAATTATTTTTTTAAAAAGCAGAACATTGAATTGATAGACAAAAAATACTACCCAACAAAAAAAGCAATAAAAATTATATGCAGTACAGTAAAGGGCTGCAAGGTTTATTACAATCTGCTTTTAGAGGAAGAATTTATTTTTTTATAATATAAGTTATTTTATGAAATGGGAAGACAAATTAGAAATTCTTGTTGATTGGTGCGGTGTCATGAAACAAGTAAAGAAAAATAAAGAAATCAAACTAAAATGGTTTCAAATACGAATATGTTATAATATATTAGTAACAAACAGCTTATTAAAGAAAATGGGTATAGCAAATAATGATCAGTACAACACTATTTGTGGCAGTGCCAGCATGCTCAAATATTTTGGAAAGAACTAGAATGTGTACTAAAGAGAAAATGTGAAAATTGTGCAAGATTAAATTTTAATATAGAATTGGTTTTGTTTGGATATGATGAAAAATGTAAAACAGATGAAGGATTTGACCAGATTATGCTGTATGCAAAATACTGTATTTTTTTTAATGTAGAATAAATGAAGTAACACCGAATGTACAATGTTTTATAGGAGATCTGAAGAATATGCATCAAACTGAAAAATATGTTTACTCTATGGACATGAGATACTTTGTTTTTTGAAAAAAATGGTTTTCGTATACAAACTTAATTGAAAGTTAATATACTTGTCATGTTGAGTTCCCCATACATCTTTGATGTATCATGATTGCTTTTCACATGTGTTTTTACATGTATGTCTGTGTGCTGATATTGAATGTCTCAAATGTAATAATTCCACTGTGCTTTAAAAAAAAAGATTAATAAAAAAAATAGAGAACATTTATCGGGGTATCACAGCTGAATTATCACATCCAAAATTAATGAAATTATAATTTATATTCACAAGACCACAGTGAGGATACATTTATGAATCATTTCAGCTAACACATGCAAGCGCCTTGTTGCAGCTTTTATTTCTTCGCGTTTAGATTTCTGCAATTCCATTCTCTTTGGCCTTTCTACAGAAGAAATTACTCGCCTACAGCGAGTTCAAAACAGTGCAGTCTGCCTCATGCTGCGCAAGCGCAAGCGTGATCGATCACGTCACGCGACTTATGAAGGAGCTCCATTGGCTCCCTGTGCAATCCCGCCTTCAGTATAAGCTGGCTGTCCTATCCTTCCATCACTTTGAACAGACCATTCCGCCTTACCTCTCCAGTGCACTTCACACCTACACTCCTTCCCGCTCACTCATGTCCTCAAACACAAAACTTCTGAAAGTTCCAAAAGCAAATCTAAAATCATTTGGTGACCGCAGTTTCAGTTTCAGTGCCCCTGCTGTTTGGAATTCCCTCCCAGTCGGTATCCGCCATGAACCAACTATCTCTACTTTCAAAACTAAACTCAAGACTCACTACTTTTATAGCTCATTCGGTTTGTAAATGTTTTCCTTCTTGATCTTGTACCTGGGTGAATGATTGGGTGATAATGTTTTGTGTGACTGCGGGTGTATCAGTGAATGGAAGCGCCTTGAGTGTAAAATAATGATAGAAAGGCGCTATAGAAATGCTATCAATTATTATTATTATCATTAAATTATTCAAAAACTGCCCTGTCAAGGCTGGTAATGTACAGGTTCATCCTGCATGTGCAGAGCAAAGTTATAGTAGGCCTACTGATCTATCAGATAAACACTTAGCTAGCTAATGATACTCTCTTGTCTTTCCTTTTTACGTATAGGGCCCTTTATTCTGGCGTCCTCCGGTTTCATGGTTAAATTATCAACAGATTGATTTCGGCGATTCACTGTAAAGAAGGTGGGAGGTGAGGAGAAGGGATGATATGAGGAGCGGTTGGGTTGAAGGGAAGTTGTAACAAGGCATGGGTTGATGAGGCATGGAGTGGGGTTGGGTTTGGTATCTTTGTGTTTTTTTCACAGCCCCAGCTGATCCCAGAAAAGCTGCAGGACGGTCTGTGGAACTGCTCAGTGCCCAACTGGCCTCAGTTCCAGCCTCACCTGGCCTGCAATTTGATAGCTCAGTGCTCTGGGGGAGAGGACGAGGAACAATGCAGGTACCCACCTTGTGGCAATGGCGGGTTTACCATTGATGGTCATCGCTGCCTGGTGTGGACCGGTCCAGTGAAACAAATCAGTCATCACGTGGCCAAGCGAGGCTGCAGAAATCGGGGAGGACACTTGGTCACCTTGACCTCTGCAAAAGAGGTCATCGCATTTAAAAGAGCGTTGTGGCCACGCAACCGTGATGTCCAATTCTACGTAGGACTTGAACACTCATGGAACAAAACCCATCCTTTGTAAGTTGTAAGTTTGGGTAATGAGAAGGCCACTGTACTTACCTCGCCAAAAAGATTGGCTGCATCTACAGTTTTGGCATGGCTGTTAAAAAGTAAATGTCATATTACATCATTATTTTGATTAAATTTTGGACAGTTGATGATGGCATGCCCCTCGCATGTGAGGATCTATGAGAAGATATTTTGATTAAAGTTTTGACAGGTAAGATAACATTATCAACCAAAAAATATCTCATTTCATTTTGATGTACTAAATAGAAGAATGAAGGAAGGTAAAATGACTGGAAGACTAATGATCAGTTTTCGCAAATTAAAATTTTAATTCCCAAGCATCTGCTCATAATTATACTATTAATGATATGCAATTCGTGGCTGGACATTTGGCCGATTGAGATTAGGCCAACAACCATTTGACTGACAGACTTTTCACCAAGGACATTTTACAAAACAGATGTCATAGGTATAGTGTCGCCCAAATTTTCTGATACAAACTAGCCAAAAAATCATATACATATTTAAAAGAAAACCTGTGTTAGAAACTCGCATGCAAAAGTTCAGTTAAATATCTACAATACTTTTGTAAGATAATTGCATCTGAAAATTCCATAGTCCACGCAATTTCGGAAAAATGAAAAAAACACAAACCGAGTTTGTGAACTCACATAATTATCTCACTATATTAAGTTGAAACTTGTTTTTTCTCTAATATTCAGCCACATCTACAGCATGCTGATTTTTGTTCTCTTATGAAAATGTATAGTTGTAAAAATACAGGGCTAAAAAAAAGACAAACAAAATGCTAATTTCGCGTTTGTCCAACAGGCAAGTTTCAGCACAACTGGTGCTAAACTGACCATATATCTCAAATATATTGGGTTGACAACAACAAACGTGGTATGCAGGGATACAGCATTAATCAAGGAATAAAATAAAGTTGATACTTATGGAATATAAACCAAATTTAACTCACATATGCATCTATTTTTGGCCAGCCGGCTGACACTCGGCAGTGGCTGCGCCGAGTGCCGGCTAGTTCGTTCAGCCTCACAACCGTTGGCGACGGCACGATTTTAGCACTTTTGTGAATTTTTGTACGGTACTTTCGCCATAGTTCAGTTCTTATTGCTATGCATTATTGGAAAGAGCAAGACTTCAACTTTACTCTCGTATAATTTTCAAAGATATTATGATTACTACGTTGCCACAATTCTAGTTGAAATGACATAACCGAAACACACAAAAAATAGCTTTGTATACGTTTATTTAGTAAGAATAACAACAATTGAACTAAAAAACATCAAAACGCTACATTCACACAAGCACATGAAGGTGAAATAAACACTACACACGGCGAATAAAACCAAATTTTCGTCTTTAAAAAGACTTTGACGAGGTGACAACACACTAAGCTTAACAATGACGGCAGTGAATGGATGACGCATACTAACTATAATAACACGCGCGCACACACACACACAGACACAGACACACTCACACACACACACACACACACACACACACACACACACACACACACACACACACACACACACTTTAGTGAGCTCAGAGTTTTTTTCGTGTGTCATAAGCCTACTTTTCCCCACTGTGTTTCTCATTATTATGTGTTGTTAGAATAACAACAACAAAATAAAATGAAAAGTGTAAAATACATTCGTTCTTACCTTGAAAAGGTGAAGAATAGAAATCAGCGCATAATCCAAACGAATACACAAGCACAGTCATGTTTTTCTCTGTAGGCACAAATGCAAATACAGTTGATTCAGGAGGACACTTCATTTCTCCGTGTATGAAATTATTATAGTAGGCAACACTCAGCTTCTATTTCATTACAGGTGGGTGGTCTCAATCATTAGCATGGATTTTATTCGAAGTGAATATTCTGAATCAGCAAAGAGCATTTTATTCTAATAAAAACTACAGGAAAACCCCCATAAAATAATGAGAAACACAGTGGGGAAAAGTAGGCTTATGACACACGAAAAAAAATCTGAGCTCACTAAAGTAATGTGTGTGTGTGTGTGTGTGTGTGTGCGTGTGTGCGTGTGCGTGTGCGTGCACGCGCGCGCGCGTGTGTGTGCGCAGCCATGGGGTAGGCTCGTCAGTGTCACTGTCTGTGTCATAGAGAGAGGGTGCATTTTCGACCAGCTTTGCGTGGCAAGCTGCTGAAGCAGACGACGCTGAAGCAGACGACGCTTGTTCTTCTTCATCTTCTCCTTCTTCATCTTCTACTGTTTGATTTTGTTCTTTGCTTGTGTGTGTACGTGCGTGTCTGTCTGTCCCAAGCATATGGCTACCGCTGAACTGAATCTCTTCAAAGTTTTTGTGATAGTGTATCACCAAGTGTGGTGAAGTGAGTTATATGTCCTCATAGCAGTCGATCTTAGGGACAAGATAATCTGGTGCAGTGGTCGTCGTAGAAGTGGCTGCAGAGTGGTTGATGGTCGTTGTAAGACATCTGTGTATACATTAGAACAGCGCTGACTTTGACCTTGGAAATTTGACATGATGGTACACGATGTTTTGCTTAATTCAGGAAAGAAAAAGAAACAAATAACTATAGAGATCGAGAGAGAGAAAAAGGCACAAACCCTCTTTCCAGCTACAATGAGGAACTAAAGAACGGGTTGTGAAAAATTAAATTAGATGTCCATTCTGTCAAATGTCTATATGTTCATTCAGCCAAATTAAATGGCCATTTGGCCAAATGTCCATCGTTCATTCGGACTAAACATATGTCCATACACACACTTTTAAGATATGTAGGCCTAACTGCAATTGTTTTCTTACAATTACTTGTATGTAGACTCCTGTGCCTTTGTTTTGCATTCTGTTTGTTTCCCATGTTCCCAAAGGTTTATCAAAAAGAAATGTGTGCTTGCGTGCGTGCATGTGTGTGCGTACGTGTGTGTGCGCGCTCACGCGCGCACGTGTGTGTGTGTGTGTGTGTGTGTGTGTGTGCGTGCGTGTGCGTGCGTGCGTGTGCGTGCGTGTGTGTGTTGTGTGTGTGTGTGCGTGTGTGTGCGTTTGCGTGCGTGTGTGTGCGTGTGCGTGTGTGTGTGCGTGTGTGTGTGTGTGTGTGTGTGTGTGTGTTGTGTGTGTTTGCCAGGTACAGTCTTACTCTACTAAGTGTCCGAGACCAATCTCCTGTGTATTCCATTCCTGCTGTCACATTGTTTACAGGTTTGTACATATAAAGTAAAAAGCTTGCTTGACATGGATGCATGTACTACCCGGTCTTTTTAAAATATCTTCATTCTGCTATTGCCAGATGACATTACTCTACTTTCAACATAACCCACTGGTTCGCAAACCCAGATAAATGTTTTACAATTCGGAACTGATACAATGCAACTCAAAATCAATGTTACCATTGGAAGAATGTAAAACGGTATTACAAATATGGAAATTTGGATGTATATACACAGAGCAAGAGGTGCGGATGTGTGCCATGCTTCGCACTCTCAATGACCATTACGTGCAGCTTGTTGACTGTCGCAACGAATTTCACGTACCTTACCTTTGCGAGGTACCTCTTCAACCAGAGAAAATAGCAAAAAAGATCCACAAGACCGTTACTTTCAACCATTTTCTTCCAGACTTGGGAAACGTCTCTCAGTTCGCCATCTTTCGTGGTCCGCTGTCTTTCACTCAATGTGGAGACCAGCACTGGACCTGGGCGTTTTTAGCCTGTGACGTCGACAGTCACTGTTGGACAGGAAATGAAAATGACGTGGGATCGATGACGTGTGAGAAAGCTATGCCGACATTTCCGCTGGACTTTTCTTGTCAAAGCTTGGAGCAGCGCGTGCCCTTCACAATTGTGTGTGACTCTCACGCTGACTGTTTGGACAACAGTGATGAGGAGTTCTGTGTATTCCCACCTTGTCCACCTGAAGGTTTCCTCCGTTGTGGTAACAGTGGACAGGTAAGAGTCCTTCACACGCACCACACACACAAAACATTTTTTTTTAAACACCACAATTTTAAAGGAGGGAGGTCTAACTTCTAGTCTAATTCATTGAGTTGTGATCTTAGGAAAACAACAAATGGGTCGCTATAAACTCGATCCCAATGCAGTTACCACACAAACAACATGCACAGTATTTTTCATCAGCCTACCAAAATGTTAACTACATATTGCTCAATGTTTTGAAAGCCATTCTATGCTGTGATTTCCACAAGCATTCATTGTCAGACGGTCGATATGTGTATAGATTAAAAAAATATACGGGTTTACCTGACATTGCCAATGGAAGTATTATTCTTTAACGAATGGTATGATTCAAGCCAAAATTAAGCCCAATTCTCTTAATGAACTCAAATACACGTGGAAAGAAACACAAGTAGAGATAACTTTGGGAATGTCTTGTTTATTCATTCTTCCTTCATAAGTCCACTTGCAACTGTTTACGCTAGTTTGCCTTTGGCGATCCTTTGCTACACTTTAGCCATCCTGTCAGGTGTTTTGTAAGAATGCTTCCTCCCCACACCTGCCCATTTTTCAGTTCCACCGCTATCTCTCTTCCCTAAGCCACCGTCAGCTCTACTCCTCCTTTCCCCTCACCGACCTCAATCTGCTCTCTCCCACGTTTACTTGTACACTCAATGTTCTCCAAGTCCAGAGAGAGATAGGGAGAGATAGATAGAGAGAGAGGGAGAGAGAGGGGAGAGAGAGAGAGAGATAGAGAGAGAGAGAGAGAGAGAGAGAGAGAGAGAGAGAGATGGTTCACTTAAACTCTGAAAAATCACCTCTTCTTCACGTAGTGCTTCTACTATCAATCCTGGTGCAACTTTAAGCCAGACTGCTTGAATCTGGCTGACGAAGAAGATTGTTTCGGAGTTGCAAACCGATTGAAAGAAAAACTGTATAACTTGTACAACAAAAAATCGCAATATTATATCCAACACGATCACCATCTTGATCCACCCGCCATTGTGAACTTTGACAATTATCTATACCCCATGATATTTTATGCACCATTGCCTTCTTCTGATGACGATAACCACCAAGGAAATGACGTCACGAAATGTCCACAGACCCACTTCCAATGTCCTGGTGACGGTTACTGCCTGCCTGTCTTCGTCCTCTGCAACAACATGAACGATTGTCCGGGTCAGGAGGACGAGGCTCACTGTGAGGAGGTCGCCTGTCCAGGGTTGTACCGGTGCCGGGGTTCTCGTGTCTGTCTGCATCCTGACCACGTGTGTGACGGGTTCCCACACTGTAAGCAGCAGGATGATGAACGATTCTGTGGTCACGTGTGTCCCTCCACGAGCTGCACGTGCCAGGGTCTGTCTTTTCTCTGCACAACAGAGTTCAGTGTGGAAAGGTTTCCTGAGGTGCGTTATCTGGATGCCAGCAATAGTGGACTGAGGCCAGCATATCTGTGGAACAATTCCATGATGATGTTTCTGGCTCTTCAACGATGTCATCTCACCACCCTCTCTCTTCCTACATTGTCCAACTTACTCATTTTAGATGTCAGCCACAACAATATTTTCACACTCACCGTAGATATGTTGAAAGATGTGAGCAATCTGAAAGAGTTAGTGCTGAACAGTAATCCTCTGACTGAACTGTTTGAAGGCAACATAACCCCAGAGTCATCAACCCCACACAGCCTTCCTGTGCTGCACGTGCTCTCCTCACTGACCCTGCTCAACCTGTCACAGAGCGGTGTGCAGCGGGTGATTGGCAGTTTCCCCACACCACAGCTACAGACACTGGACGTAACAGGCTGTGATCTGCACCACCTCCCCCGTCACTGGCTCACCCCCCTCTCCCTACTACGCTCTGTTCACACAGACGACCCCATGCTGTGCTGTGCTGAGAACTTGCCTGCAGGCTTCAACCTTGAACGCTGCCACTCCCCTCCCTCTCTGCTCTCCTCATGTCACCGTCTGCTGGGGTCAGCCGCTCTACGTGCTGTGACTGTCCTCCTGGCCGCTGTAGCCTTGCTGGGCAATGGAGTCCACCTCTTCTTCCTCCTGCGTGGAGATCAGCAGAGGAGGAGCAGAGCTGTTGTCTTTGTGTGTCAGCTGTCCGTGTCCAGCTTGGTGATGGGGGTGTATCTGCTGGTAGTGAGTGTGGCTGACCAGGTGTACCGGGGACAGTATCTGTGGGAAGACAGGGGGTGGAGGTACAGTGCCTGGTGTTCCCTATGCAGTTTTCTCTACCTGTTCTCTGTGCAGGTGTCTGCCTTGATCCTGCTGTGTCTGACAGCGAGTCACTGTGTGCACCTGGCCAGGCCACACATACAGGTGTGGGCCACGAGGCAGGTGGTCACATCCAGCCTCCTGTGTTGGGGGATGTGTTTCCTTCTGTCCACCATGCTCCATGTCTTTCCCTGGACCTTGCATCATCAAACAGGTCTGTGTGTTCCTCTGCCTTTGACTGGCTCCCTGGGCGAAGATGACCACGCGCTACATGCCATGATAATAGTGAATACACTGCTGATGGTGCTGGTCATGGCAGGTCAGCTGTACATCTACATCATTGTTCATAACAATCCCATTGTGTTTCTGGTCGATTCTCAACGATCACACCAGCTGGACTCTGCTCGCCGCACCATCGCCGTCTCAGTGACTGAGGCCTGTGGCTGGTTCCTGGTGGATTTTCTGGTGCTGGTGATGCCCGCACTGATCGTGATGCCCGAGGAAACCCTCTCTGCTATGACAGCCTTTGTGCTGCCATCCACCATGGCCGTCCACCCAGTGCTGCACGTGCTGAACGTGGCACTGGAGAGACGACGACACACCAAGATACAGCGTGTTCTGCAACGCGTGCGAAGCGCTGTGACAGACAGACGGACAGACCGTACAAAGTAATATGACGAAAGGAAATGGGCATTGTTTCCTTTGGGATGAGCATTTCTGACACATCACGAGAAGCTAATGCAGCGCATTTATTTACATAATAAAATTCGTACAGTAACTCTCCTTCAAGATTTTTCCACCTACCATAACATCCGTTGTCAAACCTGGCCGGAAAGGGAATGTGCTTCAAGAAAAACTCTGGGGACCCACTGAGGCGCTGAGGAAGACAGCGGACTTCGCCTTCAGGACTGCTCTGAGGATCTAGGCACGACCAGGGAACGCAGAAGAAGAAAGAAAAAAAAAGCAGAAGAAGAAGAAGAAGAAGAAAAAGAAGAAGAATTATGCTGACTTTAATGAAGAACGACATTAAACTCATTGTTTGAATCTCTTTAGATTGTCTTATAAACCGCTGTATTTATGAAACAGTAGTCAACGAACAGATGTAACAGTGACTTTGAATCTTTGGTCCACATAGGATTGAATAACCTCCAGTTTATCTAACTTTAGTAGAACGATGTAATATACTTTTGGCAATGATCAGGCTTTATACTGAAAATGCTCTGCGCCTGTCTCGTGCACTGAAACTCGTGCGTCATCTACATAAGATGACCTCCTTTGCCTGTTACGAATTATCCGGTAGTAATATATAAACACATACATTTATCTGACCCTGACTCGTCACTAGCACTAGTTGGCGTGGTCGATTCAGTCATAAAGGTATTGCCCATCCGTATCGCCAAGTAGTAGAGAGAAACAAAGCATCCGTTGTGTGTGTGTGTGTGTGTGCGTGTGCGTGTGCGTGCGTGTGCGTGTGCGTGTGCGTGCGTGCGTGCGTGCGTGCGTGCGTGTGTACGTGCGTGCGTGCGTGTGTGTGTGTGTGCCCTTTTTAATAGATGATTTACAGAATATATTCAAATAAAAGGGGGGTTTTCTGGTTTTGGTATGGCATTTATATGAAAGTACACAATCTGGCATTTACATCTAGCTCCAAAACACACAGCGAGTGAGCCTTGAAGGCTTTGCCTCGTGTTTAATTACTTTAACAGCAATTTATGAAGAGAGAATAACATCGGGTTGAAAACATCGCCCTGTTTCACACTGTATGTGCATCCAATACATTCGGTTAACTTAGAACCGCTCTTATTTTAACCTTAACCTCATCATATATGCTTTTTAATACAGTTATATAACGTGCCTTTTATTCCATTCACCAGAGAAGGCTATGGTTTAGAGAATCAAAGGCTTTCCATAAAAAACACATAGGGAACCCATACACAATTTACGATTAAAAGAAAACCGCTTCTGGATGAAACATAGCAGAGTAAAGATAATCAAGTTATGTTCGATAGAAGAAGAATTTCTATTAACATCTGCCTCATGTTTCCAATAATATCATTTTCCTCTGCTCATTCTTGTGAACGATTATTTATAACTGAACTATAAATGTTACAGCTTATGTTGCTAAGAGTAATACCTTTATAATAGTTAGGGTTATTGACATCACATTTATTGTACAGGGGAACCACCCCACCCCCCGTCAGTCCATGTTTCAGAATATAAACTTTCTGTGACAAAGCATTAAAGAAGATAACCTAGAAATCAATAACACAATCATTAGCATTTGTCAAAACTTCTACTATACAACCAAGGCCCTCAGCTTTCTTAACCTTTATTTTGTGTGTGTGTGTGTGTGTGTGTGTGTGTGTGTGTGTGTGTGTGTGTGTGTGTGTGTGTGTGTGTGTGCTCTAAAGTGCAAGAATAAGTGCATTTTGTTTTTATTTTATGTCTGCCAAAATTGTATATTGTTTTTGTTTGTTTCTAACCTCAGCCTCAACGACCAAGCGAGCAAGCAACCAAACGAGCGAGCGAGCGAACGAGAGAGAGAGAGAGAGAGAGAGAGAGAGAGAGAGAGAGAGAGAGAGAGAGAGAGAGAGAGAGAGATTCACGATTCACGATTCACGATTTTTCACGATTCACGATTTTTTATTGAGGGAAAATAGATAAGCTACAAAGCTTCTTTTCACTATGCCCTCACAAAGAAAAGGAAACTAAAGAAAAAGAAAAACATATTAATCAAACAAAAAAGAAAAATGAGAAAAGAAAAAGGAAAAATGTAATTATAAAGAGCATTCAAACACATAATGTAAATACACAGCAAATGTGCAACAACATCTAGACATCATCATCAAAATCATACCACACTAAAACTGAAATGGCACGTATAAGCACCAGCAAATACATTCAGAAACATACTCTCATAGGTTAGTCTACTAGAGAGAGAGCGAGGGAGAGAGTGAGAGATCGAGAGAGAGAGAGAGAGAGAGAGAGAGAGAGAGAGAGAGAGAGACAGAGAGAGAGAGAGAGAGAGAGAAGGGGGGGGGGAGGTGGATGAGTTTATTATGGTATAGAATTTGGCATTGCAATAGCGAACACGAAAGAGGCATAACCCTCACAAGTATGGAACAAAAGGGGAACAAATAATTACAACAGATGAAGTAAGTAATCATGATAGCCGCTTTTGAATGATGCCAAGGTACATTTTGTTTTTATGTGATCGGGAATTTCGTTCCAGAGTTTGCCACCTGAATATGTTAGAGATGTCATGTATAAATCAGTTCTTGGATGGGGGAGCTGTATTCTACTTTTGTTTCTTATGTTAGTCTCACATATCTTTTCACGCAGATATAGAGGAGCGAATCCATTAACAATCTTGTAAACGAAAACGGCTTTATTAAATTGACATCTTAAAGGAAAAGGAAGAATTTTAAGTGTTTTGTAATCAAGATCTTGTAAAGAAGATGATTTTAGAAGTATAAGTTTAACAGAACGCCTGTAAATACTTTCTAAAGGTTTAAGGCAGTTTTTACTTGCCAGATCCCAAGTCGTGGAAGCATAATCGAAATCAGGTTGTAAATAGGCGTGAAAAAATAGTTTTCTGGTATGTTGGTCGAGGAAATGTTTTATTCTATTGAATTGAAATAACTTTCTTGATAGTTTACGAATGAGGATAGTAATATGGGGAGACCATGAAAGATTGTTGTCAATTACAAGACCAAGCAGTTTATGTGAATCAAACTCGTCTAAAACATTATCATGCACTTTCATTTTAATCAAGTAAGGTTTGATATTCTGGCGTTTCTGTCTTGTAGTAATAATCATTAACTTAGATTTTTGAGGATGAAGAGCCATATGATTAAGATCACTCCATGTTTCTAGTTTGTTGAGATCATTTTGTATATCAGTGAGCACGAGGTCAGTATTCTTATTTTTATTATGTAATGTGCTGTCATCAGCAAACAGTTCGCAATCTGATGTGACATGTAAAGGAAGGTCATTTATATATATGGAGAACAGGATTGGCCCCAGGACTGAACCTTGGGGAACACCGTATTTTATCACCTTAAATGAAGATTTTTTACAGTCCTGATAAACTGATTGCTGTCTGTTAGTTAGAAAAGATGAAATGAGATCCATAGACTCCTGCGATAAACCATACAGTGCCAGTTTTCTTAAAAGGAGATTATGGTCGATTGTGTCGAATGCTTTGGCAAAATCGACAAAGACTGCCCCTGTAATTAGATCATTGTTTATATTTGAATGCCATTGCTCTATAAGGTTTGAAAGTGCAGTGTGACAAGAATGATCTTTTCTGAATCCACTTTGATTTGGATTAAGTAAATTATTTCGATCAAAATGCGATTGAATTGAATTTTTTAGATGTTTTTCTAATGGTTTAGATAAGACAGATAGAATTGATATTGGTCTATAGTTGGAAGAATTATTTGGGTCACCAGACTTAAAAAGCGGAAGTACCCTGGCATCCTTAAAAGCTTGAGGAAAGTTATGTTTTTCAATACACAAATTGTAGATGTAGGTCAAATGTTCAGCAATGATTGGTGCTGCCGTTTTAAGTATTCCGTTGTCTATGTCGTCTAAACCACGGGATTTGGATTTACCTAAAGAACACAATTCACAATACACTTCGTGAACACTAAGAAACTTAAAATTAAGATAGGATTTTATATGTTTAGATTAACAAAATTCTTTAAGTAATCGTAAATCATTTTGGTCAGTGTGGTTAACTTCAATGATTTTATTGCAAACTGATGAAAAATGGTTGTTCAAATCTTCAACAGACAAAGTTGTAGAAGGAGTATTTGAAGATTTGTTATGTTTGCCAGATAATTGATTTATTGCCTTCCATATAGATTTAGTGTCAATAAGTTCACTAAAGTATTTCTTTTCAGTGGCCCTTTTCATTGAATTTACCTTGTTTCTCTGCTGTTTAAAATTTTAATCTTTGCCTGTTTCATTAAGCAGTGACTCACGACTAGTAATGGCTGCACTTATTTCATCATTTATCCACGGTGGTTTGCTTGTAAGTTTAACTCGTTTCTTTGTGCATGGTGCATGCTTATTGAACACCACAAGAAACGCATCATACCATGCGCTCAGAGCTGCATCTGGGTCACTATGCTGATAGACCTCTGTAAAGTCTGTATTACACAGATCGTACAAAAACATTTCTGGGTTAAAATCTTTATAACTTCTATAATGAATGTATTTATGGTAGGATCTAGGAATTTTAACACCTTTTTTACACCAGGTTAAACAAATTGGAAAATGATCACTCAGTCCAAAAATAGGTACAGATGTTTCAACAATGTTAGATGTATTAGTAACATAAATATGGTCGATCAATGTTTCTGATGTAGATGTTTTTCGGGTAGGGTTAGTTATTAGTTGGGTTAGGTTGTATGAGTCTATAATCCTTTTCCATGTGTTGCAAGGTTTAAGTAAGTCTATGTTAAAATCACCAAGTAGTATAATTTCACTAGAATAATCTAATACATCGTTCATCATTAACTCAAAACGATCAAACCACTCGACACGTTCTTCTGGGTTTCTGTACAACATTCCTATTAATATTGGTTTGCTCTTTTTAATACGTACTTCTAACCATATGCATTCTATAGAATGATTATCAAACATATTAAGCTCCTTAAAATTCACTGATTGATGGATGTATGCCACCAAGCCTGTTTCTAATTTGCATGAAGCATCTTTGCGCACTAGTTTATATCCTGGAACACTAACTAAGTGATCAGAAACCACATCAGATAATCTACTTTCAGAAACACCAAAGATATTAAAACAATCATCTGAATTAGATAAAATAGAAGGGATGTCTGATAATTTATTTAACAGATTGCAAACATTTAGATATCCTATCTTAAAGCCACCTTTTGTCAACCACTTAAGTGTATTTGAGTTTTTAGCCATGATGCTAGAAGATAACAATTACGGTGTTTTTCAATGAAGCAAAACAAATATGTAATTTACAATCCGAATTAACATAGAACAAACGAATACACAAGTAATGATTTATCAAAGACACAAGATAACTGAGAGGTGTTATGGCTATTCACAGACACACCCGCTACTAGCAGTGCTAGCAACACAACAACACAATAATTCAATCAAGCCTATTAAAAAACAAAAACACTGAGAGATTAAACTTAGTCTGTTACTAGCAGCGCTAGCAACACAACACGTTAATTCAATCAAACCTATCAAAAACCGAGAGATTAAAGTCAAGTAAGCAAAATATCAATGTGAAATAGAGAAAACTAAGCTATGGAGATACCAAAAATCGTTTACAGATTGCCCAAAATCAAAATAATTGACCTCAGTTCAAATGTTTTCAAAAGACCAACATTCTCGGTCCCAAGTCCAAGCATAATACGGCCAAACACAAATTGCATGAAGATCAACAAGAAGTTGAATACAAGATTATATAAAATAGACACAGACGCGCAACACATATTCCTAAACAAAACACACCAACAACTGGCAATTGAGGTGAAAATAAATTGAATAACATATAAAACATGAGCATTTTGATTGAATCACATTGCTGGTCACATAGATTACCAGTAGCCATTCTTTGCACAAATACATGCAAAGACTATCATTCAGAGCAACTGATATGTTGCTGCAATATGTATTATAGCATGTACATGCAAACACAATCTTCAAAGGAACAGACACTTTATTCAACTAAATAAATGACATATAACATAAAACATCAGTCATGAAGTGAATACTGGTCATACACACTACCAGTTACCACTAGGCCTCTGATGTTCACTCTTTGACATTAATTGGGAAGCCAGGGACATAAGCTGCTGAGCACACATCCCGGCTGATGCAGGTTGTGGCCAGCTACAGGGATTTGAGTTGTGGCCCTGTGGCATGGGGTTAAAACATTGGGGAGCTGACCCTAGAGTAAGTTGGTTTGCTCTCTGGGCAGTGTCTCCACTCTGCTGGATTCCATGAGGGGGGTAGGGGTATGGAACTGGGGGCCTGGGGAAAAAAGACTCAGGAGCAGAATATCCTGAGAAAGGAAAGGGTGGTGGGTAAGTTGGAAATGCTGGCATGGAACTAAAGGGAGCACGTGCATTACCACCAGCCTGTGGCTGAACATGTTGTGGGGGCTGTGGCATTGCACCACTGGGCTCGTTCAAAGAGTGAGGTTGTCTTACAACAGAGGAACCCACCCCAGCGTGATCTGTGTTGTTCAATCCTGGCTGCGTGGCATTTGAGGATAGCAGAGGAAACTCAGTAGTGGATAATAACTGAGGGATGACTACAGATTCAGAGCCATTTGTTTGGCGAGTGGAGGTTCTAGAAAGAAAGTTAGAGTTTCTCTGTACATTCCTCAGGTTTGTGGGACCCCGGTGACCATAAGCTAAGTTAGACGATAAATAATTATAGTCTGTGGGATCGTTTCTAATGGGGGGCTGGATTTGGGGAAGCACTTCTTTAAAGTTCATTGCAAGACAGGCAGTTCCCCTATCGCTGGGGTGAATAATGTCTTTATACAGGCTTTACGGTGGGTACCCTTTTTGGGTCACGAATGAGTTAAAGTTATCTATCTGTCCACTTGTAGGTTGGTACAGCAGTCCTACAATTTCTGTTAAAGGGGCATCGCGTTATTTAACTGATGGCGTCCAAAGGCAGGCACAATTGGAGCTTATGGCTACGTACGCAGAGGGAAAGCGGTTTTTTGCACATATGATCAGCCTTTCCATGTTTGAGATGAGATGGGCCCGCTGGCAGTATTGACTACTACATGTAGAATGAATTATTTACATGTGACTGAGTTTCTAACTGGGCTAACCATTGCATAACATCTACTACTGTTAATCCGCGGAACACATATTTTAATAAAGGATCCGTTTGTGAACCCAGCCTCTTTGGATTTATGAACCTTATTGTAAATCTCCTACAAG
>JAGGCT020004073.1:0-12500 GCA_017654935.2 Phymorhynchus buccinoides
GGCCCTGAAAAGGTTTTTCCCGCCTAAAAGGCGAGGAGTAAAAATGTTATGTGCAGTCCTTTTATTATTTTTGTTGTCACTTTTATGATGAATGCAGCTTTTATTTATTTTTAACAATGCACTTGCTGTGATTTTGCAAAAGTTTAGCAATGCACTTCTGTGATTTTGCAAAGGTTTAGTAATGGTGGTTGTACACTTTTAAAAAAATGCCAAAATGAGGATGAAGCCCTGTCAAGGGTTTTATCATCATACAATTCACGCCTCGTTCTTACAACACAAAATTTGTTTTCTTCATAATTCTCTTTGCAGAAGCGTAATAATACACAACTTTAATGTAAAATCGTTTGGCTTTCAAAATTCTGCAATTTTTTTGCACGCTATTCGTATGCTATGCATAATATTTGTTTTTAGACATGCAAGTTTAAGCAGACGACACAAACTCCAGTGAAAGCAAGGCTGCTTACGCACAGAGAGAGAGAGAGAGAGAGAATAATGAGGCTTAGCAGACGACAGCAACTCCAGTGAAGAAAGTGTGGTGGAAGCACGCACGCACTAGGCCCTACTAGCCTAGCCTAGTTAAAGAGAGAGAGAGAGAGAGAGAGAGAGAGAGAGAGAGAGAGAGAGAGAGAGAGAGATGAGAGAGAAGAGAGAGAGATTGAGAATTATTGAATGAATGAATGTTATTTATAGAGGGTAATAGAGTAAGCAATAACATGCTTTTTTTTGCTTTGTGTGCGTGTGTGTGTGTGTGTGTGAGAGAGAGAGAGAGAGAGAGAGAGAGAGAGAGAGGAGAGAGAGAGAGAGAGAGAGAGAGAGAGAGAGAGAATCAGACAGACAGAGACAGGCAGACAGACAGAGACAGAGAGCAGGGAGAGAGGGCAGGAAAAGGCAGGGCAAAAGACAGAGACAAAAAGAGATAGTATGTGGAAACAAAATTGGAAGCCGTGCAAGGCAGAGAAAAAAGAGAGAGAGAGAGAGAGATGAGAGAGAGGAGAGAGAGAGAGAGAGAGAGAGAGAGAGAGAGAGAGAGATTGACGCAGTCACAGCCTAACTCTGTCGGTTAACATGTTCTGGTCACCAGTCTGTTAGGCTGATGCATATTCATGAAGTTCTCAATGATCCACCAGCGCGTCGCACCCACGGACCTACATTACATGTAGAGTCGCATGCTCAATTAAAAAGGGCAGACAACTTCAATGACAAAGGGAAGACAACTCTGATACGCCAAGCAAGTCACGTGACCCTCCATGAGCCTGTAGAACTGGCCAAAATCACGTGACCTCCACGAGCAAAAGTCACATGATTCCTTACCCAATACTAATAGGAGGCTGTCTCTTGACAGCCTCCAATAAAATAAATCAGTCTACTCGTTATTCATCTTCATTGTCATCTGCAGACAGACAGACAGCAAAAGTAGAAAGAGAAAGAACACCGTGACCTTCATTTTAGCCACTCCCATTGGGCCGCCTGGCAGCATGTGTAGTCAGCATTGAGCTAGCCTATAGTGTTAGTTCAGTGGAAAGAGGGCACTACCTTAAGGCGTAACAGATTCGTCCACCTCGCAATTTTGTCCAATTCCCAGTGTTACTCATTTTGAAACTGTATCTATTCTTAGAGATAATTAATGCACATAACTGTTGTAACCCCTAAAAGGAATCCCAATGATAAAAATAGTGTATTTATCAGCTTATTCAATATAATTAAGTGTATGTGATCAGCAGCTTACCAGGTTAAAGTGGACGAATTTGGAACAGTCTACTATAACTCCAGCCACTGGAATTCCCGCTAAGCCTAGGCCGACCACTGGGGGCAATCCTTGCTGCAATGCGCCATTTCAACAAAGATGCTTTTATCGTTAAATATCCCTCTTTTGCTGGTCAAAGTATGTTCGAAGCACCAGTTATGAAACAAATACTTGCAATAAATACCCCAAAAGCAGAATTACGGTCGTTATAGAGTAATTTACGCGTAAGGACAAAAACATCCTATACGGACCTAACACACGTTCAACGGACATCCTGATTTCGGTCAGAGAAAACTTGGCCAACCCGAAAGGGGAGAACACAAAGGAGGCACTTAAAGAGTGCATCACTCACATTTCGGACGCTCTTGCACTCATTGGCCATGCCAGCAGAGATTTATCCCAGAAACGGCGGGAGATGCACAGATCGTCACTTTCGCGTGACCTCTCTGGCCTCTGTGACCCACAGGCAACCATGACTCCTGACCTGCTGTACGGCCCTGACCTATCCAAAGCAATGAAGGAGGCAAGGGTGGACAACAAATTAAATGACGACATCAGACCACAACAGAGGTCACAGAAGGGGCAGTACTACCAGCCTCACCACTATCAACCGCACTACAAACCCCAGCCCGGCCCTTCTTTTTTAGAATGTGAAGAAACGAAGATGGCTGCTGGGTTCAATAAAATTCACAACAAATTAAAACAAAGTCGAAATTAAAACCCAGAAGGTATCTGTTGTGGTCTGATGTCGTCATTTAATTTGTTGTCCACCGTTTTTAGGAAAGGGGAACCAGGGGTGGAAACCCAAATGGAACCAAGGGGGGAGTCAAGGCCACCGACTGACTTGGAAAAAAGGTCAGGAGAAAAACAACCGCTACTGAATGAAACAGACCCGCCGCCACTTCCAGATGGGAATGAGGTCAGTACCTTTGAACTTAGCTTGCCCTTGTTAATAGACTAGTTGGAAACAAAGTATACACTGTTTAGGGCAGGGAGTGTGAAAGAGAAATTACACGTGTGGAAGAACTTTACTTCTGACTCAGAGATTTTGGACACTGTTAGTGGCATAACAATTAACTTTGAGGACCCCCCTGATAATATTTCAGTAACTAAACAAAGAACGTTTTCAGAGCATGAGAACGAAGCCATTGACTTAGAAATAGAAAATCTCTTAAAGAAACAGGTGATAAAAGAAACTGTGTTTGAAACAGGACAAGTAACTTCTCCCATATTTGTTAGAGAAAAGAAAGATGGATCATTTCGAATGATCCTAAATTTGAACAAAATTGAATGGGATAGTAGAATACAAGAAATTCAAGATGGAAACAGTGCATACTGCTCTCAATCTCGTCACTCGCAACTGCTTTTTTGCCTCAATTGATCTTAGGGACGCCTATTATGTCATACCCGTGCATGAGGAATTCCATAAATATCTAAAGTTTACGTGGAGAAATAAACTGTACTCCTTTCAGGCAGCTGCAATGGGACTCAGCCCAATACCTAGAATATTCACAAAGCTACTGAAACCTATCTTGGCTCACTTGCATTCTATGGGTCATATGATTACATCCTTTATAGATGACAGCCTCATTGTAGGGGGAACTGAGACAGAAGTCATTAGCTGTGTTAAAGACACTATCACTATCTTAGATAAATTGGGCTTTTTTGTGCATGGCAAGAAATCAGTTCTTATCTGTGCAAAACATCACGTACCTGGGGTTCAAGATTAACTCTGCAGAAATGTCAGTCACGCTCACAGATGAACGGAAACAATAATTATTTGATTCCTGCGTAGAACTGCTTACAAAATTCAAGGTTTCTATCAGGACACTAGCGATCTGCATTTGGCTAATGGTCTCTAGTTTCCTAGCTGTGCCGATGGGGCCCCTACACTACAGAGCTTTAGAACAAGACAAATGTGCAGCACTGGAATACCACAAGGGTAACTGGGAGAAACCCACCACTGTCTCATCCAAGGGGAGGGAAGAGTTACAATGGTGGAAGACAAACATTCATAGCCAAAAGGCTCCGATTCAGAGAGGAGACCCAGTCATAACTATGAAGACATACAGCTCTCTAACATGTTGGGGGGCCTGGGTTGTTGACACTAACATACAAACAAAAGGTTTGCGGAGTCAAGCAGACAAACAAGAACACATAAACACGCTGGAACTATTTGCTATTTTACTGGGTCTGAAATCGCTGTTGAGAGACAAACGAGACATTCACATTAGAGTGATGAGTGACAATGCAACGGCCGTGAGTTGTATTAACAAGATGGGGTCGCAGAAACTAAATGATTTGTCTCAGCAGATATGGCATTGGTGTGAAGACAGAAATCTGTGGCTTAGTGCAGCCCACATTGCTGGAGCTGATAACACTGAAGCAGACACTTTGTCGAGAAAGGGGCACATTGACACAGAGTGGAAACTGGACTCAAATCTCTTGTTTCAAGCGCTTGATATTCTGGACACAAAGCCTAATGTTGATATGTTTGCCTCTAGGATTCATTTTCAATTTCCCAGGTACGTGTCTTTCTTTCTTACCAGACCCAGAAGCATGGGCCATTGACGCTTGTAGCATCAACTGGACTACTCTTACAGTGTATTGTTTTCCACCTTTCAGCATTCTACCCTGGGTGGTGGCAAA
Organism: Phymorhynchus buccinoides; assembly: GCA_017654935.2. Classification (NCBI taxonomy): domain Eukaryota; kingdom Metazoa; phylum Mollusca; class Gastropoda; order Neogastropoda; family Raphitomidae; genus Phymorhynchus; species Phymorhynchus buccinoides. The sequence continues at coordinate 4,394 of JAGGCT020004073.1, forward strand.
ACTCAGGAACGATCAAGCAAGAGGAGTGATTGTGGCACCAGTGTGGACAAACCAACCCTTTTGGCCTGCGCTAATGAGAGTCCTAGTAGCAGTTGACACTAGTCTCAAAAGGAGACTTTACACCCGTTAAGAAAAACACTAGCTCTGTTAGTATGCAAAGTGTCATGGATAGATTCAGAACACAGGGACTTTCTGAAGACACAACCAACATTCTCATGTCCTCATGGCGACCCGCCACAAAACACATGTACGATGTGTACATTCAGAAATGGCAACGGCACACTAGTGAACAACAAGTGGATCCAATTTCGCCGCCTCTAGCCACAGCTATTAACTTTCTAACCTCTCTGGTTGTTGCTAGCTACTCTTACAGTGCAGTAGCCACTGCTCGCTCGGCACTCAGTTGTTTTCTGTGTCACTATGACGGAACACTGTTTGGTCAGAATGAACTTGTTAAGAGGTTCATGAAGGGGGTGTTTGAAAGAAATCCGTCATTGCATGAAACATGGGATGTCAATGTTGTGTTGACATTGTTGGAAACTTGGACTCCTAACGACAAGCTAACTCTCAAAGAACTGACCTTAAAACTTGCTATTTTAATCGCTATTTTGTCTGGACAAAGATGTCAAAGATTGGCAATGTTAGACATTCAATGTATGTATTTAGCGGACGACAAGTGTACATTCTATGTAAATAGCTTGCTAAAACATTCTAGACGAGGTAGTCATCAGGCACTGATTGAATTATTCAGTTTTAAAGAAAACAAAGCATTGTGTGTGGTGCAAACTTTGAAGGAGTATCTGCGACACACTAAAGACATCAGAGATGAGAATACCACCCGTCTCTTCATCACACTACAGGCGCCGCACAAGCTGGCTAGCAGTGATACCATTGGTCGCTGGTTAAAGTGGACTCTGGAATGTGCTGGAATAGACATTACACGGTTCAGTGCTCACAGCACGAGGGCAGCAAGCACGTCAGCAGCAAAGTAAGCCAATGCACCCATTCATGTCATCATGAAAGCAGCTGGCTGGACTAACTCCACCACGTTTGCCAAATATTACAAGAAGAGCGCTGGAACCAGTCTCAACATAGGCCAAGCAATCATAGACCGTTTTGTCCGATGGACATAAGGTGAGCTTTCTGCTAATGTTTGTATCGATAACTGAAAGGCTCTATGTTGTTATTTCTGCTGCTTCTACACACTGGCTCTCAAATCTCCTATGTACAGTGTACGGTTATGGGCTGAGCAAGAATTGAATACAATAAGGCGAGACTTACCTCGTAAGGTGATGCCATTTGTAGATTCTTGCAAAGCAATAATAACCGGGAACGTGGTACATAGGCCCACCCATTTAAGGAAGGAAGGCACTTCGTGCCAAGGAAAACAGTTGTTACCCACCCAAGAAACAGTGAGCATGAACACAGGCTGTGTACAATGTACAAAGGAAGCACACAATGCGAAGGGACCATCATAACACTGGATTATTTGTATATCAATTCTTGGATTCAGTGTCTCTTCGCAGCAGCTCTCAATACTGAGTGGGAAACCACACCAAATCTCCTATGTACCACGTTCCCGGTTATTATTGCTTCGCAAGAATCTACAAACGGCATCACCTTGCGAGGTAAGTCTCGCCTTATTGTATCCAATTTAAAAAAAATCACTTATAAGAAATTCAAACTCGCTTATAAGAATAATGAACTGCAAACCAAACTCCCTTGTATGAAATCATTTTCTTATATCCGAGTTTACATCGCGGATGGGAGAACGAATTTGCTTGATTATAACCGAATTTTTTTATACACCTAGCCGTCTGGGGAAACTGTGGCACGCTTCTTGCACAATTGTCTAACCATCTGTCAGCAAACAATTTGTTCAACCCCCTCCAGTCTACCTATCGACCTGCTCACAGCACTGAAACGGCTCTAACTAAAGTTCTTAACGATCTCCTCTTAGCTCTTGACAATGGAAAAGTGTCAATCTTGACTCTCCTAGATCTGTCGGCAGCATTTGATACAATAGATCACACCATTCTTCTATCCCGGCTGGAACGTGTTTTTGGAATCCATTCTACAGTTCTACAGTGGTTCTCCTCATATCTAACAAATCGCTTTCAGACTGTCTTGATCAACAACTGCAGCTCAGATCCAAAGTTAATTTCTTGTGGTGTACCTCAGGGATCTGTATTGGACCAGTTCTCTTTGTCCTGTACACTGCTCCTCTCTCTGATGTTTTTGCTAGTCACTCTGTTATTGACCATTCCTTTGCTGATGATACCAAGCTTCAAAAATCGGCGGAACCTACCCAACTTGACAGCGCTATTCAGTCTATGGAATCCTGCATTCATGATGTCAAATCCTGGATGACATGCAACAAATTAAAACTTAATGATGACAAAACGGAAGCTCTGATTGTTTCCTCTCAGCGTATGTCTGCAACTATATCTCTTCCAGAAACTCTTACAGTTGGCAATGCTTGTGTTCAGTTTTCTAAGTCAGCAAAGAATCTCGGAGTTACCCTCGATTCAAATCTTACAATGCATAAACAGGTTATTAATCTCATACGTTCCATCAATTATGAGCTCAGACGAATCAGTGCTGTTCGACACTTTCTGTCTGTTGTAGCCACGAAAACTCTTATTTCTGCCTTTATTCTTTCCCGCATTGACTATTGCAACTCTCTTCTCTGTGGCTGTCCTAAGTATCTCCTGCAACGTGTTCAAAAACTGCAAAACAGTGCAGCACGCCTCACTCTCAAGATTCCACGTTCTGATCATATAACACCTCATCTTCGTAACTTGCACTGGCTTCCAGTAGAGGCTAGAATCAAGTATAAAATAGCTTGCCTTTGTTTCGGTGCTGTTCACTCCTCTGGTCCCGTCTATCTCTCCGAACTAGTAACTGTCTACACACCTGCTCGCTCCCTACGTTCTTCCTCTGACTGCTGCACACTCAAGGTTCCTCGGGTCCACACAAAATCGTTTGGTGAACGATCCTTCTACTATTTAGCACCTCACTTATGGAATTCCCTCCCACAACATGTCCGCTCATCTGACTCTATTTCCGCCTTTCGCTCTGCCCTTAAAACTCACTTGTTTCGGACATATTATGATTGATTAGTGTTTGTGTGTGAGGTGTGTGTGTGTGTGTGTGTGTGGGGGGGGGGGGGGAGTCCGTTTTATTGCAGAAATCTTGTAAAAAATGTATTTACAATTATTTTATTATTCTTATTTTGTATGTAGAATGTCTACGTCTTGTAAACTTTAAATGCTTGTAAATGAGGTAGAAGGGTATTATTGTTTTTGCAAAATTTGTCTATTATAATTAGTCATGTAATTGGTATGTCGATGGCAGTATGATTTGTGCGTATGCGCATGCATGTGTGTGTGTGTGTGTGTGCGTGTGCGTGTGTGTGTGTGTGTGTGTGTGTGTGAGTAAGGAAGTAAGAGAACGTTGTGTGTAAGCATCGTGCTTATTTTACTTTCTATTGATTAATTATTTGTTTGCCTTTAATGTTCTTGTTATCAATGTAAAGCGCACTGAGCTCATGTGAGAAAGAGCGCTATATAAATTCCCATTATTATTATTATTAGTTAGAAAGTTGTAACAAATGTTTTTAGTAATAAAATATCAGAACTGTGAAAAGTTCTATAAACTTTTATTAAATCACCACATAGTCGCCGCGGCCTATATTTTAGGGATGGTAAGTTCAGTTTATGCAACCTGTCACGATAATCTAATTTTCGTAATGTTTTTACTAGTTTGTCTTCTCTCCTTTGAACACGTTGAGACTGTTGTTTTAGGAAAGGATTCCATATTAAGTTGCCATATTCCAAATGGGGTCTCACCAACCTTTTATACAGATTTACAAACACCTCTCCATTCAGCCTATAAAACTTCTCCTTATTAATCCTAACATTTGATCAAATTTCAGTTTTGGATAAAAGTTCACTCCAAGATCCTTTCTTCTACACAAGATTCCAAAACATGTTTGTCGGTGCCATGCGTTATTTCGTGAATAAAATAATCATTTAGTCAACAAACCACTCACATCAAGACCTGCGATTGTGGGCAGTCGGGGCTTAGTGTGGGGGACTGGGCCCCCGTTGACCACTGGTCGAGGTCTGGATGGCAGTGAGTCCGGTTTCACATTGACCACCTTCTGAAAGTGACAACAGTAGTCAATGACATATTGAGAACCGTCCATAAAAAAACCCCAAAAAAAACAAACCCATTGCGGATGTTATATGCTTATCAAATTTCAGTTTGGGATTAAAACAATCACTCCAAGATCCTTTTCTTCTATACAAGATTCCAAAACATGTCTGTAGTTATCATGCGTTATTTCGTGCTGTTTGAGGAGTAATCAAAGTATGAAATAGTGAGGCCAAGAGAGGAAATAACCACTTTGAACAAAGGGTGACTACTCTCTTTCTAATTAACTCACTTTGGTTCTGACCCACGCACTGCTAGGTGATTGGTATCGTAATCAACTTTGGTGGAGGGGAGTAAATTAGAAAGAGAGTATTCACCTTTGTTCAATTTTGTTTGAGGATTGTTCAGACCCAAATGAATGATTTTGCACTTCTTTGCGTTGAAGTAAAGATTCCACTTTGCAGACCAATCAATAAGTTTATTAATGTCATTTTGTAATTTATTATAATTTTTAGATTAGTTGTATATTTTTGTGTCGTCTGCAAAGGCTTTACAGACGCGTTGTACTTCGTCAGGTAGACCGTTAATTAAAAACTGTAAAAAGAATCGGGCCAAGGATGCTCCCCTGTGGGATGCCACTCAAAACTTCTATGCCATTTGATAACTTATCACCTACCCGTACTTTCTGAGTTCTACCTTTCAAAAAGTTTCTTATCCAGTTTAATGTGTTTCCAATAATACCATAGGCCAAGTTTAAGTAATAATGTATCGTATGGAACTGAATCGAAAGCCTTTCTAAAATAACCCAAAGAATGTACTTGTGTGTATGTGTGTGTGTGTGTGTGTGTGTGTGTGTGTGTGTGTGTGTGTGTGTGTGTGTGTGTGTGTGTGTGTGTGTGTGTGTGTGTTCTTGATAACTTATTGTTCTAAATGAATTACATGTGCATCGGTTATATTCCATGTATTATGTCTTAGTTTATGCTAAATATCTTGCCAGTTTGAATTTCGTGTGCACGTCCAAAATGTTTTTCTTCGTTTTATTTGAAGACAATCCGTTTGTTTGTGAATTGTGAATTATGAAGTGGGAAAACCCCCTGAAATAGACTTGAACGTCACTGACCAAAGTACCACACAAACAAATTGTGAACACAACAATAAACAGCAAAAAGAGACACAAAGAAGAAAGGGAAGAAAGACTTTAAACTTTGCCACAAAGAAGACATGTGACCTGACCTGCAGTGCTGACGATGCACTGGGGACCCCCGGTGCTCCTGTGAGGCCAGTTCCCGGGTAGTAATACGTGGAGAAATACAGCCACACACCCACAACGTAGAAGGCATTCAGCACCAAGCAGGCGAACACCTTCTTGGATCCGCACAGGCCCAGTCTCATACTTACACTACACGACGCTGTACTAACGTATGTAAACGTATTGGCTGCCAAAACAGGGAATCACTTTAAAACAAATGTCCAAATGTCAAAGTTATTGTCGTCCATATGGCACTGACTCGTTTGTAAGTTGCGCTGCCAACATTATCAAAGACGTCTGGTAATATTCGCACAGGGTGTTACGATTTCTGTACACCGACTCCTGTAATAAAAATGGGTAAATTGTGTTGGCTACCACACATGCAAAAGTTCTTTGATGATTGTATTAATGTTCAGTCCTAATCTCAAAGTTTCTTTACACTGACTTCTCTCTCAACGTTTGTAGACTAATTGTATTGGCAACCAGTCAAACACATTCCTTGATAATAACTATACTCATACAGAATATATAATTTCTTCACATTGACTGATATATTTAATGTTTCTGCATTGTATTGCCAAACCAGACAAACACTTTTGATAATAGATTCATGCCGACATTCTAGTTTCATGTACATTGATTACTATATCAAACATGTGTACAACAATACCACCGGTGACCACTCAGTTTAATAAACTGGATATAGTCAGATCAAACTTCATAGTTACTATAGTCCTATATGATTATGTCTCATTGTATTGATAAATATGTGATAATAGATTCAGGCTCAAACGCACGTCTTCTGTACTATATTAGCGTTTGTCAACTAATTGTATCGGTATCCGCACACGCACACAACACATTCGCATCACATTTCATAGTTAATGTAGTCCTTCGTGACAATGGCTCATTTGTAAATTGTTTGGTCAACCACACGGGTATATTTTGCCAATAGATTCGGGCCGAAATAACTGCATTGGTTACCACACAGGCAAACATCTTGATACACCCACCTCACATTTCACAGGTGATGTATTCCTGTATGATGTTGGCGAATGAACAGGCAAAGACCTCCTGTGGCTCGTGCAGTCGTTGTTTTGCTTCTAGTCTGTTGTGAGGCACAATGAAGTCCCTCCCTACCCTGTATTATGAAGAAACAGGGCGCATCGTACCAGCCACGACTTTGCGTGAAAGAAGAGCCGACTGGATTACAGTGTAATTTCCTTCTACAGTTGAAACTTCTTAAAGCTATGGGAATGTGTTGGGTTACTGGGGTGGGGGGAGGGGGAGGTATCTGGATCTTTGTTTGTGTGTGCGTGTGTGCGTGTGTATGTGTGTGTGTGTGTGTGTGTGTGTGTGTGTGTGTGCGTGTATGTATGTGTGTGTGGTGTGTGTTTGTATTGTGTGTGTGTGTCTGTGTGTGTTATGTTTGTTTGTATGTGAGTGAGTGAGTAAGAGTGTGTGTATGTGTTTGTGCGCGCGTATGCGTGTGTGTGTACGTGTGCGTGTGCGCGTGCGTATGAGTCTGTATGTGTATGTGTGTATGTGTGTGCGTGCGTGCGTGTGTGTGTGTGTGTGTGTGTCTGTGTGTGATGGGATCACATAGCGATGGGGACACATACAGACGCGGACACCTAGAGACGAAATTGGGGACATATAGAGATGGAAACACATAGAGACGGGGACACATATTGCCAGGAAGACATAGAGACGGGGACACCTAGAGACGAAATTGCAAACACATAGAGATGGGGGACATATATAGATTAAATCGAGGACATATAGAGACGGGGACACCTAGAGATAGGGACACCTAGAGACAAAATTGGGAACACATACTGACGGGGACACATACAGAAGAAAAAGTATTAATAGACAGGGTCAAACAGAGTTGGCAGGCGCAATAAAACCTTACCCATAAAGGGCGGATCTGACGGGGGTTTCCAGGGTGTACCTTATACAAGGGTGAACAATAGAACATTGCTCCAGTATGTTCTGGGAGCTTCGCCCTTGGGCCCCCACAAGGCCACTATGACGTAGCCCAGGAACAATGCAACTCCCTGGACTCCTCGCAGACCCCCCTCCCCCCCTCTCTTACGAATCACTTGGTCCGCCATGCCCATCGGGCCACCTTTTATCATGGGGTATATCACTGACAACACGCACTCGGTATTGTGTTACGTTACGCACCTGCGCGTTGCTTCAAATGGGAAAGGGCATAGGGTAGTCTTTTAGTTCATTTCTTTTAGTAAAAAGAAGAACAATGCAGTCTATTTTGATCGTTCGTATACAAGGGAGACACTGAACACTGAACAACTTTATTTAACAAGGATACAGAGTTTAGGCGATGCCTATTCTTACAATCTGTCCTTGGATAAAAGAAAACAATTAAATTGCTAGAAACGTGAAAAAAACAAATGAAAAGAAGAAAAAACGATCACTACAAGAAACGCATTTGAACACATAACTCTCTCTCTCTCTCTCTCTCTCTCTCTCTCTCTCTCTCTCTCTCTCTCTCTCTCTCTCTCTCTCTCTCTCTATTTTGTTTGAAGAACACGCCTTTTTGCTGAGTGAATGTTATCAATCAATGTCAATGTCCATTAAAATATATTCGTATGATTGCCGGACTCACGAATCTATAAGCAAAAAAATTAATCGATGTTTTCCAATGTCTATAATATCATGCCATTATTTATAACA
>JAGGCT020004073.1:20000-39557 GCA_017654935.2 Phymorhynchus buccinoides
GGTTACGTTGGGCATTAGCCCTAGGGTCTTTGGTTGCTTTGTAAAAATCTCTAAGATAGGAAGCCTGATCGATATCATCTGTTATCCATGGTGGTTTAGGTTTATTTTTAACACGTTTTATTCTGATAGGGGCGTGTTTATTATAAACATAACAAAAGGTTTTAATCCAACAGTCGAAGGCTTCCTCTGGATTACAGTATTGATAAACCTTTGATAAACCAGAATTAAGCAGATCCGAGAGAAAGATATCTTTGTCAAAATGCTTAAAGCACCTATAACGAATTGTTTTGTGGCCTACTTGGGGGATTTTAGTTCCTTTCTTTATCCAGGTTACACACACAGGGTAGTGGTCACTACAATTTAAAACTGGTGAGCATACTTCTGCTATGTTGCTTATGGATGAAACATAAATATGATCAATGATGGTGCTTGATGTGTCCGTTTCGCGTGTTGGTCGATCAATCAGTTGATGTAAACTGTAAGATTCGTAAAGTTTTACCCACTGTGTTTGGGGCTTATATAGGTCAATGTTGAAATCTCCGAGTAAAATTATTTCATTGTCTTCTATTACTGCTGCATCCATCATTAAGGTGAAACTATCGAACCAATCATTTATCTCAGCGGGATTTCTGTATAAACAACAGACTGATAAGGGTTTAGTGTGCCTTAGCTTAATCTCAATCCACACTGATTCAGTTTGATATTGTTCTAATTTGGGAATTCGTTTTACTGTAAGTGTTTGAGAATAGTAAAGCAGAAGGCCCGTTTCTTTCGGTTTGGTGGGGTCCTGGCGTATAAAATTATATCCTGGGATGCTAAGGTCAGAATCAGGTATTTGGTTACGTAGTCTTGATTCTGATAGACAGAACACGTGGAAATTGTTACCATTATTGTCTAGAATAGCCGCTATTTCATCTAGCTTGTTGTATGCACTATTAATGTTAAGGTAACCGATACGCAACCCTTCTTTAGAGGGCCACGTATCCGAAGTTTGAGACATCGTTATGGGTAATGACAAAACTATAACAATCAATAGCAAGGGAAAATCGACCCAATCAACACAAGAATAAAACAATCAATATCAAAGGAAGAGTCAATTCAAAACTATAACAGTTACTAGTAAGGAAGAATCAACCCAATACTAGAACAATCAATGGCAAAGGAAAGGTCAAACCACTCCCTTGATAATAATAGAATTAAAACAAAAACAAGCAAAAAATAACACACACAAAAATTATATTCAGAACTGTAAGAGACACAATAATATGATAGAACGTATGTAGATCCTTATAAACTCAACAGTCTTTTTCCTTGTGCAATTCATTAGTGTCCATGAATAACGAAGACAGTCTGTAACCAGGTTCCTTTCTTTTCTTTTTTCCTTCGTTGAATTTTTGCATCAAATGGCAATGCCGTTTTTCGATCACATTTCTGTGGTCCTAGTCCAGTGAGGAAAAAAAAAAAGAAAGAGAACGAATTGAAAATCCTAGACTCTCAGAAGGGTGTGACACCCAACACGGCAGTTTTGGCACAAGGCACAGTCTAGAAATATGTTATATCCAAATATTTCAAACAAAATGTCACTACAGAGGAAATAGAGATTTCTCTGTCAAGGCTCTATAATAAACGAGGCTGTCACTTGTAATAAAAAATGTGAAATTGTCACAGGTTCAGCAACAAAAGGAAGCACATATACGTGCAGCTTATCACCGCGCTATAACACAAAGAAGAAGAGAGAGACAGCAGAGAGAAGGCGTGCATGCCAGAGAGAAGAGAGAGAGAGAGAGAGAGTCACTTGTAGAGAGAGAGAGAGAGAGAGGGGGGGGGACGGAAGACATTTTTTTTTTTGGGGGGGGGGGGGGGGGGACTGATCACAGCCCCTTTTCAACGTTGTAAGTAGGGGTGTAATAATTCTGCCAATAGTCCAATCAGAGGCTGTGCAGTTGAAAGGGGCTGTACTTGCTGTTGTTTGGGGGCAGGAGGGTAGGGGTTTGGTACATGGGCGGGGTGATAGGGGGCTGGCGTGGGACCTGGGACACCGATGACTTTCACTTTCATGTTCTCTGTGGACATCTTCTTTTCCTCCAACCCCTTCAGCACCGAATCCCCCAGCAGCAGCACGTTGCAGCTAGGGGGGACATGTGTTTCACTGAGAATAGCTAGGGGTGTAGGGCGAGGCTGTTTGTTGCTTGTTTCCTTGTTATTGCTGTTTTCTCTAGTACCGTTTGGGGTGACGTGTTGGTTTGCCTTATCTTTGTGCGTGTCTCTACTTGTCTGTTTGTTCTCTGTAGTTGTTGCACGCTGTGATGATTTGGTGTCATTAACATCTTCCTCTAATTGCGATAGAGCTGAAAATGTGTTGCCTGTTTCTACGCTAATTTCTACTTGCTGATCTGGAGCGGGAGGACTGTTGTTTGACTGACTGCTTGTTTGTTTGCTTGCATGAAGTGTGTTTATCTGCTTCCTCGTTTCACTGTTGACGTGTTGCTGACTGTCTTTGAGTGATTGCAGTTTGCTTGTAGTATCTTTGACTTGATGGTGTAGCACATTGTTTTCTTCCCTAAGGTCGTCTACCTCTTGAGAATGTTCTTGCTTCAATGTTTTGATTGCGTTTTTGAGTCTAACTTCCGTGTCATTGATGCTGAGAGTGTTCTGCTGTGCGTGCTGTATAACCTGAGTCAGTTGTTGTGTCAGTGACTGTACCTGGGATGTTAAAGTGGTGATGACCTTGTTGGCTGCCATCAGTTCGTGGTACAGTTGGGGGGCTGAAGGTAGTTCTGGCCCAGAGATGACACCGACGGATTCGGGGCTGGATGAAGGTGAACAGGGGGGTGGAGTTTTCTCCCCGTCTATAGGGGATGGGGGAAGGGAGGGAGGGATGTTGACAGGGGAGGAAGAATGTAAACTGGAAGCGGCGGTGAGAAATTCAGGGGAGTGGTCTGTCTGTACAGCAGTTTCAGAGAGGGATGGTGGGGGCTTAAGTAAGGGATTATTGTTACCAGCTGGATCGTTGTTCACAGCTGTAGAGAGGTGTGCAGTGTTGGGTGGTTGGCTGCACAGGACAATGGCTGACTTGTGGGTTTCCTCTGTTGTTCTGGCCACGGAGAGAGGGGTAGAGATGGAGAAAGGGGGAGAGATGGAGAGGGGGGTAGAGATGGAGAGGGGGGGAGAGGAGGAAATAGGGATCGAGGCAGAGTCAGCGGTTGGGGTGTTGGTTCTTTCAGACTGAGCTCTTTCTGCCAATGTTGGAGAGATCGGAAGAGGGGTGCTGATGAGGTCAGCAGTGAGGGGGTGGAGAGAAGAGGAAGCACTAGCTTTGGGTTTTTTTGTGGGGGCTTCCTCCGTGGTGATGGGGAGGGGCGCAGCGGGTGGAGTTTGTTTCTGTTTGGTTGGGGAGGAGGAGGTTTGGAACGGGTTGGCGTTTTCACGAATTAGGGATTGGGGAGGGGAAGGGGAGGAAGTGGCGGCTTCAATGTTGGAAAAAGGCAGCTGAGGAGATGATGACAGCGTAGAACTGCCCTCACCACCGGCTGAGGCTGTGGCGTCTTCCACAGCAACCAGGGGTGTGGCGTCTTTCACAGCAACCAGGGGAGTGGCGTCTTCCACAGTAACCAGGGCTGTGGCGTCTTCCACGGCAGTCAGGGGAGTGGCGTCTTCCACGGCAGTCAGGGGAGTGGCGTCTTCCATGGCAGCCAGGGGAGTGGCGTCTTCCACGGCAGCCAGGGGAGTGGCGTCTTCCACGGCAGTCAGGGGAGTGGCGTCTTCCACGGCAGCCAGGGGAGTGGCGTCTTCCACGGCAGCCAGGGGTGTGGCGTCTTCCACGGCAGCCAGGGGAGTGGCGTCTTCCACGGCAGCCAGGGGTGTGGCGTCTTCCACGGCAGCCAGGGGAGTGGTGTCTTCCACGGCAGCCAGGGGTGTGGCGTCTTCCACGGCAGTCAGGGGAGTGGCGTCTTCCACGGCAGTTGGGGGAGTGGCGTCTTCCACGGCAGCCAGGGGTGTGGCGTCTTCCACGGCAGTCAGGGGAGTGGCGTCTTCCACGGCAGTCAGGGGAGTGGCGTCTTCCACGGCAGCCAGGGGAGTGGCGTCTTCCACGGCAGCCAGGGGAGTGGCGTCATCCACGGCAGCCAGGGGAGTGGCGTCTTCCACGGCAGCCAGGGGTGTGGCGTCTTCCACGGCAGCCAGGGGTGTGGCGTCTTTCTTAGCAGCCAGTGGTGTGACGTTTACCACAGCAGCCATGGCTGTGTCTTCCTCTGTGGTTGGTGCTGGGGCGTCACGTTCACCAGCCGGGGCTGGGGGGTTGCCGTGTTCCAGGGCCAGCAGTGGCTTTCTGCCGCCCTCAATGGCCAGGGGCGGTGCAGTCAACATGGGCAGTGAGCGAACTGCTTTCAACAGGGTCTCAAAGGCTGTCTCTGTGTCTGCGTTGTTTTCAACCAAATATTTAACAAGATACTTAAGGTTTTCGAATTCGTGTTCTGCCCAGTCAATGCACACGTTGCCTTGAATTAAAACTTTCCCTGAGGTGTAATAAATATGAATGGTTAACAGCTTCAATTTGTTGCAGTTCCAGTGGACTTGGGTGTGCCCTAATTTGAAAGGTAATGGTTTGATGAGACCTTGTGAAAAGATCAGTTTTTCTCTGTTGTCACTGGTGGATTCTGTTAGTTTTGATGTTGTGTTTTCCGGCCTTAGTTGTCCGTGGTAGCGTTGGATGATGACGTATCTCCATTCTGGGAGATTTTGAAATGCAGAATCGAACGTCACTTGGCAGGGGTCTCTGGTATGATGCAATTCTTCCCCACCAGCAACATTGGCGTTCCTAGAGCGTGTAGATCGTAATTCCATACTGGGTTACATTTTAAATCAATTACTATAACTAGAGAAAAAAAAAAAGTTCTTATATCAGTAAGCAAAGAAGAGTGGAAGGGGGAAGCGGTGTTTTGCTGCGGTTAGTGCCATGCTTTAGCCAGCACTCCAGCAACACACTGAGGTCATTGTTTTGTAGTAGGTCTGACACTGCGTGTTCTTAGGAAGAAAAGAACACATATTTCACATTACTTACTTGGGGCCCTAGACGGGATAGGCATCGCTCGTTCTGTGAAAGAAAAGAAGAGTTTTATTTAGTTTCACTTGGGGCCCTACACGGGATGGGCGCACTATTTAAGCTAGGGTAAGTCCAGTAGAGATGTGGGGAGGTGAGGGTGAGGGTGAGGTGATGGAGAAGAGGGGGCAGTATAGGGGGATCTTTGTCTCCATTTCCTTGCTTGCTCCACTTGATGGTCCAGGCACAAGCTTGGAACTGAGTTAACTTGGCCAATGTGGCCAATTAACTGAAACGGTTACACCATAGCTACACCACAGCTGCTCGCGCGTTAGGTCCACGCTAGGAAGTTTGAATAAGCAGTGTGAGGCACAGTGAAAATAAGAATAGAAAAAAAAGGAAAAATCACAATAACAACCATACGATGGAGTACTTCGTTTTTTTTCACTTTACAATCACATAGCAGAGAGAGAGAGAGAGAGAGAGAGAGAGAGAGAGAGAGAGAGAGAGAGAGAAGTCGAGAGAGAGAGAGAGAGAGAGAGAGAGAGAGAGAGAGAGAGAGAGAGAGAGAGAGAGAGAGAGAGTTGAAACTTGAAAATGATTTATTTGATATGGGCCATATGCTCGTGTCAAAAGGGAACAGAGGGTTAGGGACAGAAAAAAGGAAGAAAACACGAAAATAAGCCGAAAAATCAATACATCAATAATACAGTAATGTATAACAGAGAGAGAGAGAGAGAGAGAGAGAGAGAGAGAGAGAGAGAGAGAGAAGAGAGAGAGAGAGAGAGAGAGAGAGAGATAGAGAGAGAGAGAGAGAGAGATAGAGATGAGAGAGAGAGAGAGAGAGAGAGAGGAGAGAGAGAGAGAGAGAGAGAGAGAGAGAGAGAGAGAGAGAGAGAGAGAGAGAGAGAGAGAGAGAGAGTATATAAAAAGGAAAATCAACGTTCATAATAATTATGAATATGTCCGCTTCATTCTATCAGCTCTCTTAAACCACTCAAACTCTTGTCCACTCCATATAAAAAAAAGACACAAGTGTGTCAGCGGAAATGCTTCAATATGCAAATCAGCAATCACAGGAAATGGCGGTTTGGCTTTTTGGATTCGGAGAGGAGTTTCTTTCTTGGCTGCCCGATTTCATTTTTTTTTCTCGATTAATCTGTCTAAACAGATTGATATTAATTGGAGTTTGAAATCCAAGTAAGGGCTCCGGGGTGGTGGTGGGTGCGGGGTGGGGTGGAAGATGTCCTGCTTGTTAATCGTGATACTTCAATCGCATCTCTTGAAAATCACTTCAAGCGAAGTTTACGCTAGCACGAGTGTGTGTGTGTGTGTGTGTGTGTGTGTGTGTGTGTGTGTGTGTGTGTGTGTGTGTGTGTGTGTGTGTGTGTGTGTGTGTGTGTATGTATGTATATGTGTGTGTGCGTGTGTGTGTGTGTGTGTGTGTGTGTGTGTGTGTGTGTGTGTGTGTGTGTGTGTGTGTGTGTGTGTGTGTGTGTGTGTGTGTGTGTGTGTGTGTGTGTGTGTGTGTGAGAGTGTGTGTTGTGTGCGTGTGCGTTGGGGTCCCCAAAGGTCGCCAAAGGCCAACCAATCCCATTGGCTGCAACACTCGAGCCAGTGTACCCCCCCCCCCCCCCCCCCTAGTTAAAGAGTCGTAGTCTTCCGCGAAAGACTAAGCTGTACCATGGTATTCCGATACTGTAGAAAATTATAGACCGCACAGCTCTCATTTACTATTGGCCCTTTCTACAGGCTAATGTCAACCAGCGATAACAACCATTTGAATAAAAGGCATTCGTCTTGGCTTAAGGCTGTGTCAGACCAGTTGACACAATAGGCTAGAACACCAAGGCTACATCAAAATGTTGTTATGCTCTGCATAGTTATGCAGGGATTGTCTTTAGCCATGGCAAGATCCTAGCATAACGTCATCAGTCTCCAAAATCCTCCGAATTCAGAGTGTGATTGCTCACGTGGCGGGGTAATCGAAAACGGTCACACACGTAATGTTCTCATCCCTGGCTGGTGCATTATGTACCATAGTGTTCAATTGCTTCTACTGTTGGGATGATCCCTGGAGTCTTTTAGCCAGGGTACGAGGTACGACAACAACAATAAAAGGCAAAAGGACAAAAGACCATGATAATATATGTGCTAATATCACTGAGTTTTTTTCTCTTCTGGCTAGCACTTTTTTTTTTTACAATGTATATGCCTTTGGCACACAATTGAATACAACTATCAGCCATCATCAAGCTATTATTTTAGCCAAGCAATCATTTCACGCTAAAAATGCGTGAATCTCTTTAGAAAATTCACGCATCACCTCTTATCCATTTATACTGCAAAATGAGAAATGTTCCAAAAGCAATGGGTTGCATAAGGTCGACATACACGTTGTTACGTTTCGCACTTTCCCCATGGCAATGCAGTGATTGGCAAGTTATATCATTATTACTACAGCACCACTGTGTTGCCATGGGGAAAGAGTGGAAAGCTAACAACGTGCATGTTGACGTTAACGTGGATAATAATGTAGGAGGTTTCTGCATCCAGTGATTTCGTTGTGTTGTTTGGTTGTTTTTTCAAATGCCTTTTGCGTCATCACTGGAGTACATTGTTGGTGGAAAGCACTGCTTGACAGAAAATAGACATTTCACGGTGTTACGGGATTCCCCGTAAGGAGGCCCGAATTCCCCCTCTCACACCCCATTTCTCACAACTCAGTTTGTTGGTGACCCAGCTTACAGGAATAGTAGTTGGATATGGTTTGTTTCATCAGTTTGGGGTTAATTCATTGTTTTCTGTCCATTTTGCTATGTATGGAAGGTTGTTACTTTTGCTTTCTCGTACCTGTGTAAATAAAGCCATTTTTCGCAATGCTTACGTGTGTATAGTCAGAAAGAGAATGTTTTTTTTAAAATTCTAACTCTTTCCGGTTTACCAGAAGGAACGTGCGTGTGAGCGCAGATCTGTGTGCACGCGAATGGAGCGTCCGAATATCTCTAGGCGTGTGTGTGCGTCAGTGGTAGGATGTTTTTATTTTTATTGTTTCTTCGCTTGTCTCGTGCAAGTCGATTCAAAGTTGAGTGAGTTCAGGTCAACCGGTTGGTGTGTATTCTGTAGCAGGGCAGGGTTAGTCAGATTCATCACAGGTCTCCACAGCGCAACTTGTGGCTGTTCTGGTCGTCCCAGGGAGCAGTGCACCTACTGCTCAAAGGTTTCTTCACGGCTGTTCGGTCAGCCACTGGTGTTTCGCCACAGGAATGGCTCTGTTCTTGTGGGAAGCCAGGGTTTAAGTTTGGCAAGGGGGTTAGCTTCGTCAGCCTACCCGCCAACTTAGGGGTTTTCGGGTCTCTCTGGGACCCCATGTAAATATTGTATCAGTCACGGGTTTGATGGGTGTGTAATGTGTGTGGGAAGGTTTGTATTCGTTTTCAGAAGTCTAAATTGAACGGGAGTGGTATTTTTTTAAAATGGTTTTAGTCCTGGGTTGGCATTTTCGAGAATTGTTGTCAGTCTCACTAGTCCGACGGTTAACTAGTCCGACAGTTCTCTAGTCCTACAGTTTCCTTCAAACAATCAATTTTCTTCGTTTTCTTCCTTATTGTTATGATATTCTGTTACCTTATTATCCCCCTTTTTGTTCAAACAATCGGCAGTTGTGTTTTCAGGGTGAGCTGTCGGGCTGCAGACCGTGCAACTTGGTTGAGCTTGTTTTATTATTTTGGTTTAATTTCGTCTTCATTTTTACACAGTAACTTTTTATGTTAACCCTCTTAGTTTTAATAGATCTTTTTAAAGTAATTGTTTCAGCTAGTGCCATTGTAAAGGAAGTTTTCTTTGGGAATTTAATTTGGCCATTTCAATTTCAATTCACAAATTCCAAAATTAAGAAGCTTTTGACTCAATCTCTCAATCCGCTTCTATGAAATCCAAACCTCGGTCACTATGACTCGGCTGAACTGAGAGTGATACTTACCCGGCCTGTTCGCAGGCCTACTTCTTTTTCTTGTTGTTTTGTGAGCGGACAGACTGGAGTGCTACCCCGCCGTAATCCGACGCCTTGCCGGGGAGGGTCCTCGCGTCAATCCCCCCCCCCCTTTCATAAGCCATCCCTTGTTGCCCTCCTCCTTGCCCCGTCCCCTTAAGTCCTCGGCGCTGGAAACCAAGCAGCCAGCGGTGACGAGAGCAGCTGGCTGGGTACGGAGCCTGTTCAGCGATCGGCTCGCCTTGGAGGACGACAGCTTGTCTCGGGAGGGCCGGCGCGCTCCCGAAGAACGACGGCCAGCCGTGTGAGGAGCTTCGGAGCGGAGGGACTTTCTGTGGAGGAACGGCCGTGGCTCTCTAGTGCTGTGAGAGAGCCCAGACTGGGGATTCAGCTTCTAAACAGCTAAGTGTTAAAAGATAACATTTGTTATGTGACCAGTGTGTTTCCGGGAGGAAACAGTGACCGACATGAACTCGGGCAGGGACAGTTATCTACAAAGTGGTATATGAGTGATTAATGCCAAGAGTTTCAGTAATTATAATTTTCTTCTTTTTTGGGGAAACTGTGCTGTTATACCGAGCCTATCCAAGGAAAGCTGTCCTAGCTTTACCAAGTGACTGGTGTTTGTTTTAAATATCAAGAACCAGTGCTTTATTATTCAGTTAACATCTCATTGCTTGGGCTCCTGCCGACTTATGGCCAGTTTTTCCGACCCTTGAAGGGGTTAAGGCGGGATTCTATTTTCACGGTAGTCCTTCGTTGGACTGGTCAAGAGAGGGTTTTGTTGTCAGTCTGTATTTAGTCCTTCACTGGACTCTGGGATTTGTTTAAGGCTGGGCATCAGGCGGAGGAGTTCTGTTGGCTACTGTTAATTTTGCTTTACCTTTAATTGTATGTAAATATTAACTACATGTTCGCATTGTCTGGCGCCATGTTTTTGGCTTGTCATTTTGTTTAAATTATAATTTTCAAAGACACAAAATCACGGCTTAATCTTTGTTCAGAGTGTGCGTGTGCGAGTCTGGGTGATTGTGCGCCTTGAGTGTTTACTTGGTCTGTTCTCTTGACCCTACCCTTTTCGGTCTTGCGCAAAACTGCGGGCCAAAACCGTGACACACGGTAATAAGCTATCCACAAAAAGTTAAGGATCACTTGCAAACTAATTCATAACTTTCCAAATAAGAAAGCCAATGCGTTGAATTTTGGCCAACATTTAATTCAATGCTTTAGTGATAACGATACACAATTGCCTTCAATTTCGAGCAATCGTTTGGTCTGTACATTTGATCAAAGTGGGTACGTATCGAAATTTGATTTCCCCAAGTCATTGAAATCACAAGACAGGGCATTCTGATGCTCCCAAAAGTTCAGTAATGCGTGTATCCGCCATGGCTGTTCTGGCACTCGACGCAGCGAGTCCTCATGGAGTTGACCAGGGTGGTGAAGATCCTCTGTGGAAGCGCCTGCCACTCAGCCTGCAGCATCTGGTAGAGGTGCTGGGCATCCCTGGGAGGGGGGTGGTTGCTCCTCACTTTGCGATCCAGCTCATCCCAGAGGTTCTCAATCGGGTTGAGATCGGGACTGCATGCTGGCCACTCCATTCTGTTGACTCCAGACTGCTGCAGGAAGTCGTTGACCACCCTTGCCCTGTGGGGGCGAGCGTTGTCATCCTGGTAGACAGCCGGCGGTCCCATCTGCTGCAGTGTAGGCACAGCCAGCGGTCGAAGGATCTCATCCCGGTATCGGAGGCCAGTCAGGTTACCCTGTACATGATACAAGGGTGTTCTGTGGTGAAGGCTGAAGGCCCCCCAGACCATTACAGAACCTCCACCAAAGGCCACCTTTTCTTGGACAGTGGCGTCAATAAAGCGTTCCCCTGGGCGCCTCCAGACCCTCAGTCGGCCGTCGTTGTGGTTCAGGGTGAAGCGTGATTCATCACTGAACAGGACCTGGGACCATTGCTGACGTGTCCACCTCACGTGACGTCTGCAGAAGGCGCGGCGTGCTGCCCTATGGGCTGGAGTTAAGCGTGGCCGTACAGCTGGGCGACGAGAACGGAGGTTAAACCCATGAAGGCGGTTCCGTATGGTCTGCTGGCTGATGTTGATGTTAGTAGCCACCCTCAGCTGCCTTCGAATGATGCTGGAAGAGGCTGTTCTTGTCTGCAGGGCTTGTCGTTCAATGAGACGATCTTCACGTGGAGTTGTCTTCTTCGGTCGACCAGATCTGCGTCTTTCATGGACCCTCCCAGTGGCTGTGAAGCGTTGAATCAGTCTGACAATGACCGAGATGGACACCTGAAGTCGCCTGGCCACTTCTCGCTTGGGAACACCATCTTGGAACCATGCAACAGCTCGTCCCCTATCCAACTCGCTCAATTTTCGTCGTGGAGGCATTGTCAAATCAGGCCTAATACTGGTGGTATGTCTTCTTATAAAGCCAAGCAAGAGACAGCATCTCACACATAAACAGCAGTGCTTGCACGTGCATAATGGTTTTTCCATCTGGCTTGTGCAATGTGTTCATGCAGAACGATCCAAAACAAGGTCCTTTTTCGCAAGTTTCCGCTTTTTCTTTTGCTGCCAAGCTCAGTAATAGAGAATCACGTGCAATGTTTCCACTAACACAACATCGCCCACTTACAGCTGAACAAGAATTCATAACAATTTGGCTTGACTGAGAAAAAAATAACAGGAGCGAACGGAGTTTATTGCGCACCTGTTTTCTCATAGTGATCCTTAACTTTTTGTGAGTAGTGTATAAGACGACTATGCGTTTATTGCTTTAGTTTTTCTTACGGTTGGCTTGAAAAAAATAAATTTGAACAGTTTATGAATAGATTTCAAGTGCTTAGTCTCCCTCGACTTCTCTCTCTCTCTCTCTCTCTCTCTCTCTCTCTCTCTCTCTCTCTCTCTCTCTCTCTCTCTCTCTCTCTCTCTCTCTCTCTCTCTCTCTCTCTCTCTCTCTCTCTCTCTCCTCTCTCTCTCTCTCTCTCTCTCTCTCTCTCTCTCTCTCTCTCTCTCTCTCTCTCTCTCTCTCTCTCTCTCTCTCTCTCTCTCTCTCAAATCTCTCTCTCTCTCTCGTGCTCTCTCTAGAGATGAGTGGTGAGACTCTCTCTCTCTCTCTCTCTAGAGAGAGATATAGTGACGTGAGATATGTGTGAGAGTAGAGTGCGTGCGAGAGAGAGAGAGAGAGAGAGAGAGAGAGAGAGAGAGAGAGAGAGAGAGAGAGAGAGAGAGAGAGAGAGAGAGAAAACAACGAAATACGAATGAAATACGAATGTTTTATTGAGGGTAAAAAGGATAAGCTACAATAGCTTCTTTACACCTTGCCCTCTCACTCACACATTCATACCATGCATCATGCAAAGAAAATTTGACATAAAACAATCAAGTCAAGAAAATGGAACAAAAATTGGCACATGAAATAATTGAAAAAGATATCAAAAATGGGAATTAAAGCAAACATGGATAATACTTAACAATGGTGAACTTGAATTGGTAGTCTAAATTGAGTACGAAAAAAGGGAAACAATGTTGAGACAATGACAATTGTTCGAGAGAGAGAGAGAGAGAGAGAGAGAGAGAGAGAGAGAGAGAGAGAGAGAGAGAGAGAGAGAGAGAGAGGGACACATATACATGAGACGGAGACATATAGAGACAGGGACACACAGAGACGGAGACATAATTATAGAGACAGGGACACATAGACGGGGACATATAGACAGGGACACATACAGACGGGGGACATATAGAGACAGAGACACATAGAGACGGGGACACATAGAGACGGGGACACATACAGACGGGGACATAGAGACACATATACAGACGGGGACACATATAGAGACGGGGACACATACAGACGGGGACATATAGAGACGGGGACACATACAGACGGGGACACATAGAGACAGGGACATATAGAGACAGGGACACATACAGACACATGGGACATATAGAGACAGGGACACATAGAGACAGGGACATATAGAGACAGGGACACATAGAGACGGGGACATATAGAGACAGGGACACATACAGACACACACAGACATATAGAGACAGGGACACATACAGACAGGGGACATATAGAGACAGGGACACATACAGACGGGGACACACAGAGACAGGGACATATAGAGACAGGGACACATACAGACAGGGACATAACATAGAGACGGGGACACACAGAGACAGGGACATATAGAGACAGGGACACATACAGACAGGGACACATAGAGACGGGGACACATACAGACAGGGACATATAGAGACAGGGACGCATACAGACAGGGACATATAGAGACAGGGACACATACAGACGGGGACATATAGAGACAGGGACATATACAGACGGGGACACACACAGACAGGGACATATAGAGACAGGGACACATACAGACGGGGACATATAGAGACAGGGACATATACAGACGGGGACACACACAGACAGGGACACATACAGACAGGGACATATACTACATATACAGACGGGGACATATAGACAGGGACAGACATACAGGACGGGGACACACACAGACAGGGACATATAGAGACAGGGACACACACACAGGGACACACACATGATACATAGAGACAGTGACACATACAGACACACACACAGACAGGGACATATAGACACACACACACACACACACAGGGACATACTATAGAGACGGGAGCATGTCACACTGACTCCGACTGGGGTACAGTTATGAGTGGTTATATAAAAATAATAATAATATGGAAATATATCAAAGCGATTAACAAATTAATTTTAAAAAAACACCAATTTCTATTTTTGAGAAGAAACAAAAAGAAATAAAGAAAAATGGTTAGTTGTATTATCACAATGAAACATCACAAACAGGGACATGTGTGCGTGCTTCTAATGGGTAACTTTAATTTCAATGTGTTTGATGTTTTTTCATGGTTATTTGATAAGTATGAATTTTGTATGTGCATGCTTTTTCACTTTCATTCTTTTTTTTTTTAAATGTTCCATTTATTGTTAATGGTGGTTATTGTTTTTTCTTCTCCTTTTTCATTTTTTATGAGGGCTGGATGCAAACAAGCCTGTATAGTGCTTAGTCTTTTCCCTCAATAAAAAAGGTTCGTTCGTTCGTTCGTTCGTTCTCTCTCTCTCTCTCTCTCTCTCTCTCTCTCTCTCTCTCTCTCTCTCTCTCTCTCTCTCTCTCTCTCTCTCTCTCTCTCTCTCTCTCTCTACCTACCTATATATGTGTGTGCACATATGTGTGAGTGTATGTGCGTGCGAGAGAAAGAGAGAGAGAGAGAGAGAGAGAGAGAGAGAGAGAGAGAGGAGAGAGAGAGAGAGAGAGAGAGAGAGAGAGAGAGAGAGGAGAGAGAGAGGAGAGAGAGAGAGAGAGAGAGAGAGAGAGAGAGAGAGAGAGAGAGAGAGAAAACAACGAAATACGAATGAAATACGAATGTTTTATTGAGGGTAAAAAGGATCAGCTACAATAGCTTCTTTACACCTTGCCCTCTCACTCACACATTCATACCATGCATCATGCAAGGAAAATTTGACATAAAACAATCAAGTCAAGAAAATGGAACAAAAATTGGCGCATGAAATAATTGAAAAAGATATAAAAAATGGGATTTAAAGCAAACATGGATAATACTTAACAATGGTGAACTTGAATTGGTAGTTTAAATTGAGTACGAAAAAAGGGAAACAATGTTGAGACAATGACAATTGTTTGAGAGAGAGAGAGAGAGAGAGAGAGAGAGAGAGAGAGAGAGAGAGAGAGAGAGAGAGAGAGAGAGAGAGAGAGAGAGAGAGAGAGGAACACATATACATGGAGACGGAGACATATAGAGACGGGACACACAGAGACATAATTATAGAGACAGGGACACATACAGACGGGGACATATAGACAGGGACACATACAGACGGGGACATATAGAGACAGGGACACATACAGACGGGGACATATAGAGACAGGGACACATACAGACGGGGACATATAGAGACAGGGACACATACAGACGAGGACATATTGAGACAGGGACACATACAGACGGGGACATATAGAGACAGGGACACATACAGACGGGGACATATAGAGACAGGGACACATACAGACGGGGACACACACAGACAGGGACATATAGAGACAGGGACACATACAGACGGGGACATATAGAGACAGGGACATATACAGACGGGGACACACACAGACAGGGACACATACAGACGGGGACATATACAGACGGGGACAGACAGGGACATATAGAGACAGGGACGCATACGGACGGGGACACACACAGACAGGGACATATAGAGACAGGGACACACACACAGGGACATACTAATATGATACTATAGAGACAGTGACACATACAGACGGGGACACACACAGACAGGGACATATAGAGACAGGGACACACACACACACACACAGGGACATACTATACAGACGGGAGCATGTCACACTGACTCCGACTGGGGTACAGTTATGAGTGGTTATATAAAAATAATAATAATATGGAAATATATCAAAGCGATTAACAAATTAATTTTTTAAAAACACCAATTTCTATTTTTGAGAAGAAACAAAAAGAAATAAAGAAAAATGGTTAGTTGTATTATCACAATGCAACATCACAAAGAGAAAATTGCTGACAAAATGATTAGACAGAAAAAGATAAAAACACATTGATTCATTCTGTTGTTAATAAATGATGATAGATTACTGAAGATTCTGTTTCAAGGTCTGTCGTAATCTAGATGAATGAAGTTCAGATTATACAGTACACCCCGCTTATAGTAAAGTCCAGGGGAGCAAGGATTTTCCTTTACTATAACAGGTTTTTCTTATAAACGATGTTCGGATATAGTAAATTTTGGATGATATTTTTTTAATCTTATCCGAGGACGTTTTTCAAAGTCAAAGCTAACGTAAAATACTGAATATAAACCCACACCACCCCTTCCTCGTATGGTTTGAGGTCCAAAAAGGTGATTGGGTTTATACATGGTATATTTCCCTGTGCACAAAACAAAACTAGCTGTAAAAGCCAACCCGCCTCGCCAACAAGCCCAGACACCAGGAAACAACCCGTTCAGCCAACACGCCAACATTCAGAAGTACGCGGTGAACAAAGCAGTCTCAACGCAGCAGCCAAGCCCTACGCCAGACAACTAGCCTACTAGGCCTATCTATAGTGAGGCCCGCACAGTGGAATAAGCAAAAAGGAAGGTAGCCTCAACTACGAGAGAAAATCCAACTCAAGAGAGAGAGAGAGAGAGAGAGAGAGAGAGAGAGAGAGAGAGAGTGATAATAAATATTGCATGACAAGAAAATGTCCATCACAGTAATCAGTGTTCATTCCCTCTGTTCCCCTATGGGCCACTGCAGGATTGGGGAACTGCGCCTTGCCCTGTGCACAAAACAAAACTAGCTGTAAAAACATATAGTGTACAACCTCTAACTTCCAGAATGGCCTTTGAATCTATTCATGCATGCACATGCACGTGCATGCGCGCACCCACCCACACACCCACACGCATACACCGTGACCGGACAGTTTGCCTGAGGACATTTTGCCTACGGACACTTCGCCTATGGATATTATGCCTATGGTCACCATGCTCACTGACATTATGCCTACAGACATTATGCCTAATAATAGATTATCATGCCTGCAATAAATTATCGCATTTTCATGATGCGATATATATTTTTTCCGATTCATTTTTTGCCACTAAGTAATGAGAGTGTGGGCTCAATTGTCGACTTAGCTCGCCTTTTCCTCTGTGTGAGGGCGCTGCAGTAAAACAGATACAAATTTAATTGCAGCCAATGACAGTTCTCAATTGTATGTAATGAATTGCAAATAATAATAATAATAATAATACTGGTTATTTATAGAGCGCTTAACTCCCTTTGCAGGGAGCTCAAAGCACTGAACAAAGGCCTAAACACTAACATACAGATAAACATACACATTAAAGACAAGCCAAGAATAATCAACATGAAGTCAAGTATCAATGAATATAAACATTAAAAATAAGTGAGACTGTTAATACAAAATACATGTATTAATCTCTCTCGCCTCCCTCCCCCCCTCTCCCCCCCCCCCCCCCCCCCCCCACACACGCACGCACACACACACGCACACACACACACACACACACACACACACACACACACACACACACACACACACACTGCAGGTTAATATCATCAAGGACTACGTGGATTAGAGGTGAGAGTATGAGGTTTCAAAAAGATGAGTTTTCAGAGAAGTTTTGAAAGACTGGACAGAGGGAGAGTGGCGAACACTGTGTGGTAAGCTATTCCAGACCGAGGGAGCAGAGTACGAGAAAGAAGATTCACCGAAGGATTTAGTTTTAATACGGGGAGTGGAGAGCAGGCATGAGTCGGAGGAAGATCTGAGATGTTGGGTGGGAGTGTAGGTTTGTACAATGTCAGTGAAATGAAAATAGTGGGCGGAAATGGTCGACTTAGTTTGCCGTTTCTGCCATGCGAGGGTGCTGCAGTAGAGCGGGTACAAACCTACTAGCAGCCAATGTAATGTTAGTTTGTCATAATGAGTTTCATGAAAAAAATTTGTGGCGAATAGTCACGTGTTTCGTGCTCAAGCTATCAACTGTATCGCCCA
Organism: Phymorhynchus buccinoides; assembly: GCA_017654935.2. NCBI lineage: Eukaryota > Metazoa > Mollusca > Gastropoda > Neogastropoda > Raphitomidae > Phymorhynchus > Phymorhynchus buccinoides. Next base: position 37,687 of record JAGGCT020004073.1, read on the forward strand.
TTCTACCGCAGCGCCATCGCACAGTGTAATCAACAAAAGTTTGTTTAACAAAATGTATGCACGATCTCTCTTTTATCTACAATTTAAATAATAAAATTCACGTTAAACAAGAATTTGTAAAAACAGAGAGAGAGAGAAAGAGAGAGAATTGAATTGAATTGAATTGAATTGAATGAATTTTATTTATAGAGGGTAATAGAATAAGCAATAACATGCTTTTTTACATCCAGCCCTCTGGAAAAAAAAGTTACAAATATAAAAGTAGAAATGGAAAAGGAAAATGAGCACAGACAAAGCGATATAAGAATGCAAAATACAACCCTATATAGTAGCACAACAATAACAAAATCAAACCTAATATTATTAACTATACTCATTTTAAATGTGCATAAGGTCAGAATAGGCCTAAGCACATACACACGGAGAAACCCCCCAAAATAATCCTACTTTTTACTCATCTTTAACATGCACAAATGCACAAACACATGACAAAACCAATCATAATCATACTTTACATACTCATCTTAAAAATGTTCTTATTTGAACGGACAATCATGCACGTAATAAAATCAAACCTAGCTCTACTTTACCTACTCATCTTAACATGCACAATTTTAAATGTAAATATGTGTACACATAACAAAATCAAACATATTCCTATATTACATTATTCATACTTAACATGCGCAAATTAAGAAGTAAATACGCACACGTGACAAAGGCAAACCTATTCATGTTTTTATAATGTGTATGCACATATTAAAAACTAAGCACATACAATGACGAAATTAAACCTAGACCTAATTTACATACTCGTCTTTAACATGCACAATTTAAATTTAAACAAATACACATGACAAAATCCAGACTAAAACCACTGTAAATACTCATATTTAGCATGCCCAAGAGAGAGGGAGGGAGAGATAGAGAGAGAGAGAGAGAAAGAGAGACAAAGATAGAGAGAGAGAGAGAGAGAGAGAGAGAGAGAGAGAGAGAGAGAGAGAGAGAGAGAGAGAGTGAGAGAGAGAGAGTAGAGGGAGTAGTGAGACTGTGAGGTATACATTGATGACGTATTTACAAAGGTCACGAAGAGGACAATTTTTTTAATTGTAACCCAGGAGGAACCACAAATGACTTTACATAGATAGGAGTTTTTTAAGTTTTTGAATTATAACCCAGTTGCTACTATGGGTGGGTGGAGGGAGTGGTGGGACTGTGACGCATCAATTGGTGACGTATTTACAAAGGTCACAAAGAGGACAAATGTTTTTATTGTAACCCAGGAGCCAGTCCTGTGGGGAACCAAAAGTGACTTTACTATAGCAGTTTTTTGTTTGTGGCACAGCGAGAGAGAGCGAGCGAGCGAGAGAGAGCGAGAGCGAGAGAGAGAGAGAGCGAGCGAGCGAGCGAGAGCGAGAGAGAGAGAGAGCGAGAGAGAGAGAGAACAAAAAGAAAATAAATTTAAAAAATACAAATAGGAAAAAAAGACATCGCAAAATACAAGAAAAAAACTCAACCTTCAATCAAGGTCGTAAACGGACGCACCGTGCAAGACATATAAATAAGATAAATTACATGAATTAACGAGACTAAGACAAGGACAGACAGACAGACAGACAGACAGAGACCGACAGAGAGAGGGAGGTCAAAATAAAAGAACAGATGGAAGAAATTAAGTAATACATGCTGGTAAAATAATGCATAGTAAATACAATATAGCACATAAGCATGTATTATAACAAATGAGATATTTGGAAAACGATACAAGGTAGACATTCTTGGATATTATGAGCTAGAGTATTCGTTCATGAGTATTTGATTATATTTTTGGGTATGTGTTCAAACAAACATGAACGTTAATTTGGGGAGAA
>JAGGCT020004073.1:40057-55057 GCA_017654935.2 Phymorhynchus buccinoides
GATTGTAAGAATAGGCATTGCCTAATGTCTTCATCCTTGTTAAATAAAGTTTTTCAGTGTTCAGTGTTCTCTCTCTCTCTCTCTCTCTCTCTCTCTCTCTCTCTCTCTCTCTCTCTCTCTCTCTCCCCCCCCCCTCTCTCTCTCTCATGTATAGCTGTCCCTTAGACTTCAACCACATTTATTTTCCAATGACTAGAATAAAAACCCAAGCTCAAACCAGTCATGCTGAATGACAATTCTTTTTTGTTTTATAGATCAGATAGATGCGCATTTCTGGCTTTGTCTTAAGAGTTTAAATTACCTTCAAGATGACAAGACAGGACGTCTCTGTAATTAAACGTGAATCTGTTTTGTGTGTGCGTTTACCTTGCTCTTCCAAAAGAACACCACCATTCGTTTTTGTGCGTTGTCTCAAATCCTCTTTTTCTGTCTAGTATCTTTCGTGTCTTCTTGCTGACTACATCGTTATTTTTGTCCGTCACCGAAGGTGAACGGACTTTGCGATAGGCTGGTTTGTCTGTTGTTGTTTTTGGTTTTGTTTTCTTTTCTGTCTTTCCCAAGGATATCTCCCGAACCGCTTGACCGAATCGCGTCAAATTTTGTGTGAAGGTGTGCCACCTTAATAGGAAGAGATCCGCGCAAACCGTTTTGCCGTCGTGACCTTGACCTTGACGTACGACCTTGAAAACCGAAAATCTATTTTTAGCCATATCTCGGGCACCGATCGACATAGGATGTTGAAACTTGTCTTTTTATAACATTGCAAGGTGCTTGTTTTTTTGCTTTTCTCGTTTTACATTTACACAGTACTGGTTTTTCCACTTGTGTGTAGTTTGTTTGTTTGTTTGTTTTTTTGTTTTTCATTGTGAAGCTTAAAGGGGCACCCTGACGGATGAGTTTTTGCAAGAAGCACGTCGAGATCACCAGAAAGACAGCCTTTTCAAGGATCGGAACACTCACTTTGCTCTGGTTTCCTAGAAATCAAACCGTCAAAACGGCGATTCCTCCTTGGCGGAGTTGCCGGAGAAAGAAGCCATTTTGGACGGGGTGGGTTGAGGCCACTCGAGCGGTTGGAGCTTTTTCTTCTTTGTAGTGCAGTAAAAAAAAGAAGGAGTTATTGACTTTGTTGTGAGCGAAACTCCTTTGGGTAAACTGTAAATAAAAAGGCTTGTGTTGCGGAAATGTCGTGATTTTTGTCTAAGCGACTCAGGCGGGCATTAGAAAAGAGAAGGCACATGCCTTCTCTTGAACTGAAATAATTTGACTTCCAGCACCTCCGCCAAGGAGGAATCGCCGATTTGAAGGTTTGATTTGTTGCGATCTCTGTAAAGGGTGTTTTCCTGGTGGTTTCGACGTGTTTCTTGCAAAACAAACTCACCCGTCAAGGTGCCCCTTTAATTAAAAAATAATAATGTCTTTTTTTAAAACATGTCAAACCGTTTTTCTTGAAATCTGATTTTATCATTGGTTGACGTTAGCCTGCCCTCCAGTTTGGGCCAACAGTATAGTAAGAGAAAGAGATGTATGGTTTTACAAAATGATATTTATAGGGCTAATCTGATGGGTCAACTCAATCTGACCAGAAGATGCTCCTTTCTCTCTGACGATGACCTCAGCAGACAACAGGAAACGGACAATGCATCCCGTTTCTTTGTCTCTGTCTCTGTCCTCTCTCTTTGTCTCTCCCTAGCTGTCTGTCTGTCTGTCTGTCTGTCTGTCTCCCTCTCTCTGACACACACACACATAGACTACACGCATGCACATGCATGCACACACCTCTCTCTCAGAGATGATGAGATCATGCTCTCTCTCTCATGCTCTCTCTCTCATGCTCTCTCTCTCATGCTCTCTCTCTCTCTCGCTCTCTTTCTCTCTCTCATGCTCTCTTTCTCTTGCTCTCTCTCTCTCTCTCTCTTTCTCTCTCTCTCTCTCTCTCTCTGCTCTCTTTCTCTCTCTCTCTCTCTCTCTCTCTCTCTCTCTCTCTCTCTCTCTCTCTCTCTCTCTCTCTCTCTCTCTCTCTCTCTCTCTCTCTCTCTCATTTACTCACTCAGACACTTAACTGTCTATCTACCATTCCTCTGCTTGCGACACATGTCTCTCCAGCCACACACACGCACGCACACGCACGCACACGCACACGCGCACACGCACACACACACACACACACACACACACACACACACACACACACACACACTGAGCGCGTGTGGACGAATCGCGGTTTGACAGCTTTTTTGTTGTTGTTGCTGTTGTTGTTGTTGTTGTTGTTGTTGTTGTTGTCATCATCACTCCGGCTCAAGACAGTAGGTGAAGACGGGGTAAAAAGCCCATGGGCGGGTAAGAAGCCCATGCCAATTATCTCATGAAATGAAGCAAATTTCAGGCACATTTTGCCCATGAGACGAGTGTTAATGCTTAGCGTTCGTCTCATGGGCAAATTTGACTGAAATTGCTTTATTTCATGAGATAATTGGCATGGGCTTCTTACCCGCCCATGGGCTTTTTACCCCGTCTTCCCTATATACCACACAGCCAGCCATTACATTGCGACAGTCCAGAGCTCTCGATCTTCAGTGTTCGGTGTCCTAGGGGAGGGGGGAGTGCATGACTTGTGTGTGCACCGTTCGTATTTCTACACAGTTTGTAGCAGAGCATAGACAACTACATCTACAACGTTTCTTTTACACTCATTCAACGTTTCTATGAAAGGTAAGTTGATTTTTTTTTTTATTAGGTTGGTGAATTTATTATTTATTTATTCTAATTCCAGACATCATTGCATTTGTACGAGGGTTTTTTTCTTCCCCTTCTCCCCGTTCCGATTCGGTTGAAATGTTCAGGAAAGTTGCAAGGCCATGGGGGTATGCTAAAATTGCATTGTTACGTTATTTGGCTGAATTTCCGCTGAAATACGGCCGAAAATCGCGACTTTGACGAATGTTCAATTTATTTATTTATTCATTTATTGTTTTTGTAGGGGAAGACGGGGTAAAAAGCGCATGGGCGGGTAAGAAGCCCACCCCAATTATCTCATGAAATAAAGAAAATTTCAGTCAAATTTGCCCATGAGACGAATGCTAGACATTAACGCTCGTCTCATGGGCAAAATGAGACTGAAATTTGCTTCATTTCATGAGATAATTGGGGTGGGCTTCTTACCCACCCATGCGCTTTTTACCCCGTCTTCCCCTAATATTTATTTATTTATTCAGTTATTTATTTATTATCCAATGTACCTTTGTTTCGGCACATTCTGCTTAATTTTTGTAGTAGGTCTACTCTCTCCTAACCTTGCTCGTTCTCTCTGGAGCATTTTTCTGTCGCATAACCGCATCCAATCCCTGCTCTCTCTCAGTGCTGACGTGTATTAAAAAAGCAGGTTTACGTGTGGTTCTCTTAACCCTTTTCACTGCCAAAGTCACATTTCAGCACCACAGTGATTAGAACACCTATGTCACTAAAAGGCATCAAATTGGGGTCTATTATCCAAAGACCCTATTGTCTTAGTTTTGTGAAGTAAGGCTAGACCTTATTTTATATGTCACAGGAGAATCCCCAATACTGCAGATGGATTTTGGTCTCTACCCAGGTGAATTTAATGGACATTTTTTGCTGAAATATGGCTGGCCGTGAAAGGGTTAACCCAGTGTGTCATGCCTGAAGAAGAGAGGGTTTTTAAAGTATTGAAAGCTTGCGAATAAATTAGGTACCACCATGGTGTAGAGTGGCACAGAGGTAGCGCGTTCGCCTCGTGTCAAGTAAACCCGAGTTCGAACCTGGGTACAGGGGATTTTTCCTCTCACTTTGCACTAGGCCTTACGGTCTGAACGTGGAGTCTTTCGGATGAGACGATAAACCGAGGTCCCGTGTGTCCATGCATTTAGCATACGTTAAACCCAGTGGCAACGAAAAAGTTGTCATTTGGTCAAAATTTACCCCCCACCCCCGCTCATCAGTCGCACGAAAATCGCATGCACATTTTATTTTTAATTTGGTGGCGCGCCTCTGGCTGCGACGCGCTCTTCAGGTGAGAGAACCCGAATTTCACAGAGACGCCTCTGTGACTATAAAGTACCTAATACCTAATAATACCTAATAATGCCTATAATGCCTGATTTGTTGACGTTTTTCTCGTTTTACATTTACACAGTACTGGTTTTTTCCACTTGCGTGTAGTTTGTTTGTTTGTTTGTTTGTTTTTCATTGTGAAGCTTAAAGGTGCACCCTGACGGATGAGTTTTTGCAAGAAACACGTCCTGAATGTCATCATTGTGCTAGATGTGATGAACAGAACATGATTATTTGGTATTCTTGGTATTTGGTATATTCTAGTCACAGAAACTGATCTCTGTGAAATTCGGGCTGCTCTCCACCGGAGATAGCGTCGCCGCAAGTGCAGCGCCTACACTTTTTTTGGGGGTGGGGGGTGGGGGGCACAGGGTGAGGAGGGTGTGTGGGCACACTTGGAAAACCTAGCTATCAATTTGGTCATACCAGGCAGCGGGATTTCTCCCTGCTCTTACCGACTTTCAACTGCCGTGGGATTTTTACGTGCGTAAAGCGCACGGGTCAGACTAGCTTTAAGTCCCCATCCCAAGGACTCAACGTTCGTCATCATCATCACAGCAGCAGCAGCAGGAGCAGTAGCATAGTCGTAGTAGACGACCTACTAGTACTAGCAGTAATTCTTCTTCTTCGTTCCCAGGCCATATGGCCGTAATGGGTTACTGGGGGCAGAAGTAATAACTCCGACGGTTATCAGTTTTTCATACATATTATAATCATTCAGCAAGGTCCATCAGACACAGGACATCAGGAGAGAATCAAAATGCTTCGTCGCTTGGACTGGGTTGAGTTTCTCTAGACGACTGTCGCCGCGCGCATAACTGTTACGCCAAAAGGGGTCTAAGAAACACTTTAGAAAACGTTTGCGGAAGAACATTACAAGCTCTTGTCTGATTGGTAAAAACAAAGTATTATTTTAACGAAACTTTAATGGACCAATCAACAACAAGAAATGTATTCACCCCCTACTAGTTCCGGATAGTTCGCCGCTTGCTCGGGGTTTGGCAAGAACAAAACGTCATGCGAGCTATCGGCAAACGAGGGGTGTTTCTTAGACCGTTTTTGCCGATTTGAGCGAGCGCAAGGGTTAGCCCTTGTGAAACGGCCCCTGGTCAGTCTCAGGTACCAGTGCAAAGTCTGTCGCGTGACCGAAGATGAAGTCTGTAGATTGTTCCAAAGAATATAATGTGGGCTAGCGTGAAACTTCGCACACGCCAGTGGGTAAAAATGATTAAAATGAGGAACTATGGGTAGGGGAGAGAAGATCATGGAAGAACGTTGCCTTAAAGCCCCACCAGATCACGTGTCAAAATCACGGGTTTCACGTGTTTTCCCTCTTATAGCTGGAAGGAAATTTTGTTTTGACCAGGTTTTACTCCCATACAAATGCCCCCAAATTGAAAACGAGACATCATTTTAATGAGCAGCCTCAATTTCAAGTTGGGGGTATTTATATATGGGTCACAGCTACCCAGAAAAAACCAAGGGACTTAATCGTGGTGGGTCAGTGTATCCTTAAAAAAGGGAGTGAATGTAGATTATATTTGTGTGTGGAATGCACGTAAGAAGAGAAAGAAAGGCTGAACGGGAGGTTAGTGCTTGACATTTGTCAAAATTATATCCATTTTATTTCGATGATTTCATTTTCGTGAACATAATGGAATTTATTATGGGATGGAGCTAGGGGTCGGCCCAAAAGGTGTTGTGTTTGTACGGTCTTCCTTGTTTTGTTTGTCTGGTGACTGTGTCATGTGTCATGTGTCATGTAGGCCTAGGCCACTCTGTCGTTTCCGACCATGACTGCCAGACAGCAGAGGGGACGGCTGCTCATTCTGGGCTAGGATAACGTGTGTCTATAGTGAAGAAGCCGTGCCCAAGGTGCATCCTCTCTCTCTCTCTCTCTCTCAGTCAGAGGGACTTGAGGATATATGTGGCAGTGGGGGAAGGTCCCCAAAGGCCAACCTACCCCATTGGTTGCAGCACTAGAGCCGGTGCAAACGGCCCCTGCATGGTTTGCGAGTTATGGTTTTCCACAAAAGACTAAGCTGTAGCACAATTTTCCATTTATGCAGAAAATCATTTACACCGGACAAGGACCCTATCCGGACACTGGAGAGGAGAAAAGATATACCCCCCCCCCCCCACCCCCTATTTCGCCTGCGCACAGGGCACTGTGGCCTCCGTGTGGCCACCTTAATCGTTCGGTATTAATATCTTAATATTTGTTCCTGAACTATTGCCATCAGAGTCATGATCAAGAAGCAGAAGCAGTAAAAAAAAAAAAAATGTTGTTTGGTTGGTCTTGTTTTCTTTTCGATTTTGCTTTTTTGGGGTTTGTTTTGATTTTAATCAGTCTTTTTTTTCCATGCGGATTTCTGTTTATGCTCATTTTCTTCAAGTTGATTTGATGGGTGTTTTTGTCTCTTGCATCCACACAAACCCTTTGTTGTCACAAGTCAAAGAACACACAGGATTGGGAGTGAGAATGGGCAACTTTATTTAGAGAGTGATAATGGGCAACTTTATTTAGAGAGTGAGAATGGGCAGCTTTATTTAGAGAGTGAGAATGGGCAACTTTGTTTAGAGAGTGAGAATGGGCAACTATATTTAGAGAGTGAGAATGGGCAACTTTATTTAGAGAGTGAGAATGGGCAACTTTGTTTAGAGAGTGAGAATGGGCAGCTTTATTTAGAGAGTGAGAATGGGCAACTTTATTTAGAGAGTGAGAATGGGCAACTATATTTAGAGAGTGAGAATGGGCAACTTTGTTTAGAGAGTGAGAATGGGCAACTTTATTTAGAGAGTGAGAATGGGCAACTTTATTTAGAGAGTGAGAATGGGCAACTTTATTTAGAGAGTGAGAATGGGCAACTTTATTTAGAGAGTGAGAATGGGCAACTTTATTTAGAGAGTGAGAATGGGCAGCTTTATTTAGAGAGTGAGAATGGGCAGCTTTATTTAGAGAGTGAGAATGGGCAACTTTATTTAGAGAGTGAGAATGGGCAACTTTATTTAGAGAGTGAGAATGGGCAGCTTTATTTAGAGAGTGAGAATGGGCAGCTTTATTTAGAGAGTGAGAATGGGCAACTTTATTTAGAGAGTGAGAATGGGCAACTTTATTTAGAGAGTGAGAATGGGCAACTATATTTAGAGAGTGAGAATGGGCAGCTTTATTTAGAGAGTGAGAATGGGCAACTTTGTTTAGAGAGTGAGAATGGGCAACTATATTTAGAGAGTGAGAATGGGCAACTTTATTTAGAGAGTGAGAATGGGCAACTTTGTTTAGAGAGTGAGAATGGGCAACTATATTTAGAGAGTGAGAATGGGCAGCTTTATTTAGAGAGTGAGAATGGGCAGCTTTATTTAGAGAGTGAGAATGGGCAACTTTATTTAGAGAGTGAGAATGGGCAGCTTTATTTAGAGAGTGAGAATGGGCAGCTTTATTTAGAGAGTGAGAATGGGCAGCTTTATTTAGAGAGTGAGAATGGGCAGCTTTATTTAGAGAGTGAGAATGGGCAACTTTATTTAGAGAGTGAGAATGGGCAACTTTATTTAGAGAGTGAGAATGGGCAACTTTGTTTAGAGAGTGAGAATGGGCAACTTTATTTAGAGAGTGATAATGGGCAGCTTTATTTAGAGAGTGAGAATGGGCAACTTTATTTAGAGAGTGAGAATGGGCAACTTTATTTAGAGAGTGAGAATGGGCAACTTTATTTAGAGAGTGAGAATGGGCAGCTTTATTTAGAGAGTGAGAATGGGCAGCTTTATTTAGAGAGTGAGAATGGGCAGCTTTATTTAGAGAGTGAGAATGGGCAACTTTATTTAGAGAGTGAGAATGGGCAGCTTTATTTAGAGAGTGAGAATGGGCAGCTTTATTTAGAGAGTGAGAATGGGCAGCTTTATTTAGAGAGTGAGAATGGGCAGCTTTATTTAGAGAGTGAGAATGGGCAGCTTTATTTAGAGAGTGAGAATGGGCAACTTTATTTAGAGAGTGAGAATGGGCAACTTTATTTAGAGAGTGAGAATGGGCAACTTTATTTAGAGAGTGAGAATGGGCAACTTTATTTAGAGAGTGAGAATGGGCAGCTTTATTTAGAGAGTGAGAATGGGCAACTTTATTTAGAGAGTGAGAATGGGCAACTTTATTTAGAGAGTGAGAATGGGCAACTTTATTTAGAGAGTGAGAATGGGCAACTTTATTTAGAGAGTGAGAATGGGCAACTATATTTAGAGAGTGAGAATGGGCAACTATATTTAAGTGTCAAATAAAATGTTATTTTATGAGACATAACATTGTTTTCCATTGCATACCCATCAATAATTAGCATACAACTAATTCATAATCACATTCACAAGAAAATGATTTTCAACTTGTAATGACGTAAGATTGAAGTTGCGTAACAATCATTAGATTATGACATTGACAGTGTTTAATTCAATGCATAAAAATAGACTTATTTGGTCAAGAATTAATTAGCTTAATAACATAATTGCAACAACTTAATACTTAGGATTGAACAGAAACACATTGGTACATTTTATATAATGCAAAAAACAAGAAAATTTGAAATGTTCCTATGCTTTGTGTTTTTTTGTTTTTGTTTTTTCGCAGACGAGATGTCCGCCATGGCAGGTGATCTGAGCGCCATCCTGAACTCCTCACTGCAGCACGACCTCCTGAGGGAGGTAGGACACCTGCTGAACGCTTCCTCCCCCTCCCACCACTGGGGCTCGAACCCGGCCCCCCTCAGCACCCACGGGTCCACCTTGGACAACGCCCTGCTCATCACGGCCTACTCCTTGCTGGCCCTCACCGCCATCTTCGGCAACTCCCTGGTCTGCTACGTCATCCTCAAGAACCGCCGCCTCCACACCCCGACCAACTTCTTCCTCACCAACCTCGCCGTGTCCGATCTGCTGGTCACGTGCCTGAACGTGCCCTTCAACATCATGTGGCACGTGCTGTACGACTGGCCTTTCGGGGAGGCGCTGTGCCACCTGATGAACTTCTCGCTCATGGTGTCCGTCTACGTCTCCACCTACACCCTCACGGCCATCGCTCTGGACCGACACCGCGTGGTCCTCAAACCTCTCTCCCCGAGAATGTCCAAGAGCTGGGCCGTGGTGCTCCTCCTGATGATCTGGGTTCTGGCCGTGGGGCTGTCCTTGCCGTACGGTATCTACACCCAGGTGGAGCGGAGGCAGATCGTGCTGAGGCAGGGTCAAGACCTGGCGGTGATCCACTGCGTGAGGAGATGCCGCAACGACTACCCGGCGCCCAGCGCGCGCTTCGGCCAGTGTCTGACGGTGGCCACCATCATGGTGCAGTACTGCGTGCCGCTAGCGTTGATCGGGGTGGCGTATGGGCGGATCGTGCAAAGTCTGTGGTCCAGGACGCAGGTATTTTTTAGGTGGTATTTTTTGGTAATTGGTATATTCTAGTCACTCTCTGTGAAAATTCGGGTTGCTCTTCTCCTTCTTCTTCCGGTATCCCAATGTCCACTTGCCGTTTATCGGCAATTATTGACATGTATATACACAAAGAAGAAAGTTAAGCACCCCACCACTTTTTTGCTGTAGATGAGATGAAATCGAGATTTATTGCAAATAATCAATAAAGAATGAAACAACATTGATTGGTAAATGAAAGTTTGACTAGCTGACTATAAGAAAACGCATAATTTAATGTATGGTTTTACAAATGCATTCTGATATTCTGAAACAAAAAGGGTTGTCATTTGAGGTAAATGAAAGTTTGACTATCTGATTATAAGAAAACGCATAATTTAATGTATGGTTTTACAAATGCATTCTGATATTCTGAAACAAAAAGGGTTGTCATTTTCAATTTAAAAAATACCATGTTTAAGTATCAATGTAACAATTTCATATGGATATATCAAAAGTTAATTATTGTGCGAAAACGTCACGAGGAGTGTCCAAAACTCATTTGGCAAATCAAAGTTCAGTAGCGTGTGTTTCCTCCCTGTGCCTGGATGACTGCTTCAACCTTGCTTATAACGGAATAATGATAGCCTTGTATAGCTAAGGGGTTGCCTGCTTTTGGCTCTTTTTGCTATATTTGCTGTTTTCTTGTTTGTCTATGTTGATAAAGGCGCATTCGCCGAAATATCCAGTAGTTTTGTTTTGTCTCTTGTGAATAAAATAACGTCACTTTACACTTGTCGTGTAGTTGTTTGTGTGTTGTATGTTCCAGTGACGTTGCAGTGTGTTTCAGGTTTTAGTAACATATAGGGGAAGACGGGGTAAATAGCGCATGGGCGGGTAAGAAGCCCACCCCAATTATCTCATGAAATGAAGCAAATTTCAGTCTCATTTTGCCCATGAGACGAGCGTTAATGTCTAGCATTCGTCTCATGGGCAAATTTGACTGAAAATTTCTTTATTTCATGAGATAATTGGGGTGGGCTTCTTACCCGCCCATGCGCTTTTTACCCCGTCTTCCCCTATGTGTTCAGCAAGAAGGAACAACTGCTTGACAAGTTCTAATTATTGTAATGTGGTAACTTCACGATCAGGATCAGGATCAGGATCAATGCGTCGCAGGTGCCAATACTGGCAATAGTCGCGACGGAACTAGGAGGGCGCATGTACCTACAGAAAACATAGAAAGAAAAAGACCTAACGCTTGCACTGGGTTAAGACCATTAAACCCCCCAGTTCAGCAGGGAAGGAACAGGCCCCACTTCCAGCAACAAGCGGGGAAGGGGGAGGGGGTTCAAATACGAAGATGGGCAGCACTACCCATTATTTTATTATTATTATTTTTTTTTTTTTAGGGGGGGGGGGGGTTAGGAGGGTTGGGGGGGGGGGGGGGGGGGGGGGGGGGGCAGACTTAAGAAACATAGCTATCAATTTGGTCATACCAGGCAGCGGAATTTCTCGCTGCTCTTACCGACTTTTTTTTTAACTGCCCGTGGGATTTTTTTTACGTGCGGTAAAGCAGCACGGGGTCAGACTAGCTTTAAGTCCCCCATCCGAAGTTCGATTTCAGCTCTTGTCGAACTAGAAAAAGAAAGGACGGGGTTTCCGGGATTCGAACCCGGGTCAACACTCACGTTGCGAGTTACGGCATTGAAATTGGCAGGCGAACGTCTTAACCACTCGCCTTCGTTCTTCTCCTTCTGCGATCGCTCAGACAGTTTCCTGTCAATTATGAGCGCAGATGCGTCAAGCTGCCGTTATGCGCCTAACTAAGAAGTAGTTAGGCCCAGCAAGTCTGACTTCGGCTGGAGGAAATCGTTTTGAACGCGTTTCTTGAAAAAAAAAAAGATCAAAGAGTGTGACAGATTAGAGGAAGTTACAAGCACAGAACTTCCAGAAGACGGGAGAAACTAACCCCCCCCCCCCCCCCCCCTCCCGTATCCCTATCTCCTTCTTTCTAGGTTGTTTTTGTTGTTGTTGTCATTCCCTGGCTTAAAGACTCCAGGGATCGTTCCAACAGCCGAAGCACTTGAACACTACGGTTACAAATGCACCAGCTATAGGTATGAGAGCATTACGTGTGTGACCGTTTTTCATTACCCCGCCACGTGGGCAACCACCCTCCGATCAAGTTCGGAGGATTTGGGAGGCTGATGATGTTACAGCTATGAGCTTGCCACGGCTAAATACAATCCACGCGTAACTATGAAGAAACATAACATAATTTTGATGTAGTTTGCTTGATGGTGAGTTTAGCGTCCTATTAGGCGTAGCCACTTAAAGGTAAGTGTACACGTTAACATTACTCACAAGATAGTTCTATTTCCCCATGGCAACACAGTGAGCTGTAAGTCATAGTAAGGTCTGTGTACACGTTAACACTATTCACAAGATATTTCTATTTCCCCATGGCAACACAGTGAGCTGTAAGTCATGTTAAGAGTGGGCTATCACTGTGTTGTCATGGGGAAATATATAAATATTTCGTGAATAATGTTAACGTGTACATTGACCTTTAAGAGGGAGCTATCACTGTGTTGCCATGGGGAAGTAGAACTATCTCGTGAATAATGTTAACGTGTACACAGACCTTAAGGACGGGTTAAAAATGATGTGGCCTTGGTGTTCTAGCTTATAGCGCCTCTTTCCCAGGTGGGTGCGGTGACGGCTGTGCAGCAGCGGTGCCAGTCGCGGGCCAAGCGCAAGTCCATCAAGCTGCTGATAGCAGTGGTGGTGGTGTTCGCCCTGTGCTGGCTGCCCCTCAATCTCTACCACCTCCTCACCGACCTTCACCCCAACCCAGAGCTCTTCAAGTACAACAGCAAGGTCAGGGTCAGGGTCAGGGCCTGTATTCACAGCGAGATAGTATGAGACTTATCATCGTAGAAGTTCCTCTGAAGTAGTAGGATGTAATAGGACTTTAGAGGGACTTCAAGTCAACAGCAAGGTCAGGGTCAGGGCCCGTATTCACAGTGAGATAGTATGAGACTTAATATCATCGTGATACCTTAGAAGTCCCTCTGAAGTAGTAGGATGTAATGGGACTTTAGAGGGACTTCAAGTCAACAGCAAGGTCAGGGTCAGGGCCCGTATTCACAGTGAGATCGTATGAGACTTAATATCATCGTGATACCTGAGAAGTCCCTCTGAAGTAGTAGGATGTAATAGAAGAACTTTAGAAGTAGGGGAAGACGGGGTAAAAAGCGCATGGGCGGGTAAGAAGCCCACCCCAATTATCTCATGAAATGAAGCAAATTTCAGTCTCATTTTGCCCATGAGACGAGCGTTAATGTCTAGCATTCGTCTCATGGGCAAATTTGACTGAAATTTTCTTTATTTTATGAGATAATTGGGGTGGGCTTCTTACCCGCCCATGCGCTTTTTACCCCGTCTTCCCCTAACAAATTACCATACTACATCCATGTTCTATATATTAGAACATGGGATGATATAAATACAGTGCTTTTCCATAACAAATGACCACATTACATCTGTGCATGTTGTCCTATATTATGCACGCTGTTGTTTTTGTTGTTGAGTGGAGGTTTTACGTCCTCATGGCGGAAAGCCCTTAGGGACAAGTTGTTCCGGTGCTGGGTCGATGTTATCAGAGAGTGTGTAAAGAAGGGTGTTATGTACGAGTGCAGCCTGTCGTTTTCGAGTATCCGTAGGTGAAGACGGGGTAAAAAGCCCATGGGCGGGTAAAAAGCCCATGCCAATTATCTCATGAAATAAAGCAAATTTCAGTCAATGCTTTCGTCTCATGGGCAAATTTGACTGAAATTTGCTTTATTTCATGAGATAATTGGCATGGGCTTCTTACCCGCCCATGGGCTTTTTACCCCGTCTTCCCCTACAACAAGACTGAAAAGTACCACTGATTTTCTTGATTACTTCTCTACCAGGCGTTCTTCGCCTGTCACTGGCTGGCCGTCAGCAGCACGTGCTACAATCCATTCATCTACTGCTGGCTCAACGAGAACTTCAGGGACGAGGTCAAAGGGCGCTTCCGCTGGTTCACGCGCCGTGGCGGAAGTGGCGCGCGGTGCCTAAGGAGAGGGGGGAGCAAAACCTGGAGCAGGAGAAGCACGCCGGAATGCGAGCTGAGGAGTTACAGGTGAACATATTCTAGAGGAAACGATGGGCATAAACAGGAAGTGAGATGATCGATGTCGCGTTTGAGGTTTTTTTCCCCCCCTCTACCTTTCATCGCCACTATCGCCTCTTGGCACCACAATGATTGAACACCCATGTCACTGAAAGGCATCAAATGAGGGTCTGGTATCCAGTGACCTTATGTTCCTAATTTTGGGAGGTAAGGGTAGGTTCTATTTTATGCATGTCACAGACGAGTCCCCAATATTGCAGACAGAACCTTTTCTCTACCCAGGTAAGTTTGGGCTAAAAAATGGCTGTCGTTGAAAGGGTTAATTTAAAGAGGTCTCAAATAGGGCTGTCTTGGCTTAAACAAACAAACAAATTGAAACTGAAATCAGGTTCTCTCCAAATTAGTCCAAGACGTGGCGTGGCAATCTCAGCAAAGGTGTACTTTTGGCACCGTATTTTCGCTACCAAACAAACAAATAAACAAACAAATTGAAACTAAAACCAGGTTCTCTCCAAATTAGTCTAAGACGTGGAAATCTCAGCAAAGGTGTACTTTTGGCATCGCACAGTTTCAGTACCAAAACCACCACCACCATCACAACATTTTTAATGCAAAATGCTCATGAAGAACCATGCAGTATTTTGCCTTGCTCGGAAAATGGAACATGGTGGTGTGTGTGTGTGTGTGTGTTTTGGGGAGGGGGGGGGGGGGGGGGGGGGGGGGGGGGGGGGGGGGGGGGGGGGGGGGGGGGGGGGGGGGGGAGGTGTAGCTAAACTGCTCCTATGTCGAATTTTTTTTAGTCCCCGAGCCGAAGGTTCGGGGAGCTATTGTTTTTGTCTGGTCCGTCCGTCCGGTGTCCGGCGTGCCTCCGTCCGTCCGGCTATTCGTCCGTTTTTCTCAAAAACTATTCAGTGTATCATCATCAAATTTGGTATACTAGTTTGCCAAGATGCAAGCTATCCACTGATGTATTTAGTTTTACATTAAGGTCAAGGTCGCGCCAGTTACGGGGTTCCAACCCCGAAACACATAATCGCTAATATCTCGCGAAGTTTTGCATGTATTTTAATGCAGTTTTTTTCACAACATTTCTTGATGAATGGTCTATAACATAGTTGTCATTAATTTTTCTGTGCACTCGTATGCGCATGATCGCGCGCGCTCAAATCACGGGTCCGAACCCCAAGGCTATATATAAAAAACTATTCAGTTACGTGCTGTTTTGATGCGTTTTTATGTAGTTACGTGCTGTTTTGATGCGTTTTTATGTATGTGTACAACCGACATATTCCGATTTCGGAGTAGCTCAGCGATGCTGCGAGGGGACTTTGCAGCCGCTCGGCGTTGCACTTGTTGTTGTTGTTGTTGTTGTTGTTGTTGTT
>JAGGCT020004073.1:65057-80057 GCA_017654935.2 Phymorhynchus buccinoides
CCTACATATCATCTTAATTTTTAACAAATATAAAAAACGACACTAATATTTTTATATATAACATGAGAAAATCAAGCCTAAGCCAACATTACACACTTGTCTGTAAAATGCAAAAAATAGAATAAAACACATACACATTATTAAATCAAACTTAATTGTGTTTAACATAGCCAATTTTAACATGCACACCTTTATACATGACAGATCAAAACAAGGTAATGTTAGATGCGCAAAATATTCATGAGTTAGCAAGTAAACACATGTAGGCATCATGATAAATAACAGTGCATACGTTCAATATTTATTTATGTTAGTCCATCGGAGTCGGCAGCAATGACTTAATGCTATTTGTTTAAAATTTAAAAAAAAAAAAAAAAAAAAAAAATAAGTCAAAAAATGCTGTTGGGTAAAACATACAATAAGTCATGTTTTGCTAATGTTATGTACCTGATGAAATTGAGAGAGAGAGAGAGAGAGAGAGAGAGAGAGAGAGAGAGAGAGAGAGAGAGAGAGAGAGAGAGAGAGAGAGAGAGAGAGAGAGAGTTTTCATTGTTCATTGTCAGTGGAGTTTGTTCATTAGGTAGTTCTTCATTAGTTTGTTGAAGGATGCTGGGCGTTTGGTCGCTTTTAAGGTGGCTGGCAAATTATTCCAGTAAGATCCACCACTGTATATTAAACTGGTTTTAAATAAGTCTAATCTTGGGGTTGGAATTAGTAGTTTGTTTGACTGCCTGTAACTGTTTATCGAGAAGCGGTCGATTAAAGATTGAGGAGCATTTCCGGTCATGATTTTGTGCATCATCCTTGCTTTGTTATGCTCCAACTGTAATTTAAAAGGTAATATACCTATTGTTTTGTAATCATTGTTCGTAAGAGAAGTTGATTTGAGCAGCACCAATTTAACAGCTCGTTTATGCAGTCTAACGAGAGGTTTTAGAACATTTGCACTTGCTGAGTCCCACAAAGTAGAGGAATAGCTGATAAGTGAATTTATATGTGCATAATAGAACTGCTTCCTGGCATTGAGATTGAGGAAATGTTTTATTTTTGATAGTTGAAATATTCTTTGCGATACCTTCTTACTTAATATGTCTATGTGTTCTGACCAAGATAATTTGTTATCAATCGTTATACCTAGGGCCTTGTGTGAACTGGATTCCTCGATTGTTTGTCCCGAGATGTGAATTGGGAATGAAGTAGATGAAAGATTTTGGCGTTTCTGTCTGGTTGTCAAACACATATACTTAGTTTTGTTTGGGTTCAGACACATGTGATTTAGTTCAGCCCATCTGGCCAGTTGATTTACATTTTCTTGAATATTAGATGACAAAACGTGTAATGAAGGATGAGCGGATTCGACTGAACTATCGTCCGCAAAGAGATTGCAATTGTCTTTAACAAGCAAAGGTAAATCATTGATATATAATAAAAACAACAGTGGGCCCAAAACTGAACCTTGTGGAACACCATAGTTGTTTGGGAGAGAAGAAGACTGATGAAGACCAGTGCATACTTGTTGTTGTCTGTTTGATAAAAATGACTCAAGCAGTTGGCACACTTGATCACCTATATTGTAAACACGTAGTTTCTTCATAAGTAGTGAGTGATTGATTACATCAAATGCTTTTGCAAAGTCAGCAAAGACAATTCCAGTATACTGATTGTTATTAATATTTCCTAGCCATGTATCAACCATGTTAACTAGAGCTGTGTGGCATGAGTGTTGTTTCCTAAATCCTGATTGGCTTGGATGTAGGAGATCATACTTTTCTAAGTGATGAGATAGGTGTTTTTGGATGTGTTTTTCTAAGGGTTTTGACAAAACTGACAGTATGGATATAGGTCTATAATTAGAAGGTTCGTTCTCATCACCAGACTTGTGAAGTGGGATAATCTTAGCGTTTTTAAGTTGAGCTGGAAAGTAATTTTTACTAATACATATATTATATATATAGGTTAGACTGTCAGTGATGACAGGAGCAGCAAGTTTAAGGATTATCCCATCCAATCCATTTGCATCCTTAGTTGTAGATTGTTTTATGTGCGTGAGAGCAGCATATACTTCATATATTGTTAGTAACGGAATGGAGACTGTAGACTGGATATTCTTGGATAAACAGAAGTCTTTCAACGTCTTTAGATCATTTTGTTTCCAAGTATCATTTTGGATAAGACATTCCGCAATTGATACAAAATGCTGATTTAATACGTTCGGAGAGGGAGTAGTTGATTGAGGTGATTTTTTGACATAATTCTTGTTTGTCAAGGAATTAATTGCACTCCACACCTTTTTAGGATTTTTGTCTAATAGTAACTCCCTAAAATATTTCTGTTTAGCTGAACGCTTCATTGAATTTACAAGGTTACGTTGGGCATTAGCCCTAGGGTCTTTGGTTGCTTTGTAAAAATCTCTAAGATAGGAAGCCTGATCGATATCATCTGTTATCCATGGTGGTTTAGGTTTATTTTTAACACGTTTTATTCTGATAGGGGCGTGTTTATTATAAACATAACAAAAGGTTTTAATCCAACAGTCGAAGGCTTCCTCTGGATTACAGTATTGATAAACCTTTGATAAACCAGAATTAAGCAGATCCGAGAGAAAGATATCTTTGTCAAAATGCTTAAAGCACCTATAACGAATTGTTTTGTGGCCTACTTGGGGGATTTTAGTTCCTTTCTTTATCCAGGTTACACACACAGGGTAGTGGTCACTACAATGTAAAACTGGTGAGCATACTTCTGCTATGTTGCTCATGGATGAAACATAAATATGATCAATGATGGTGCTTGATGTGTCCGTTTCGCGTGTTGGTCGATCAATCAGTTGATGTAAACTGTAAGATTCGTAAAGTTTTACCCACTGTGTTTGGGGCTTATATAGGTCAATGTTGAAATCTCCGAGTAAAATTATTTCATTGTCTTCTATTACTGCTGCATCCATCATTAAGGTGAAACTATCGAACCAATCATTTATCTCAGCGGGATTTCTGTATAAACAACAGACTGATAAGGGTTTAGTGTGCCTTAGCTTAATCTCAATCCACACTGATTCAGTTTGATATTGTTCTAATTTGGGAATTCGTTTTACTGTAAGTGTTTGAGAATAGTAAAGCAGAAGGCCCGTTTCTTTCGGTTTGGTGGGGTCCTGGCGTATAAAATTATATCCTGGGATGCTAAGGTCAGAATCAGGTATTTGGTTACGTAGTCTTGATTCTGATAGACAGAACACGTGGAAATTGTTACCATTATTGTCTAGAATAGCCGCTATTTCATCTAGCTTGTTGTATGCACTATTAATGTTAAGGTAACCGATACGCAACCCTTCTTTAGAGGGCCACGTATCCGAAGTTTGAGACATCGCTATGGGTAATGACAAAACTATAACAATCAATAGCAAGGGAAAATCGACCCAATCAACACAAGAATAAAACAATCAATATCAAAGGAAGAGTCAATTCAAAACTATAACAGTTACTAGTAAGGAAGAATCAACCCAATACTAGAACAATCAATGGCAAAGGAAAGGTCAAACCACTCCCTTGATAATAATAGAATTAAAACAAAAACAAGCAAAAAATAACACACACACAAATTATATTCAGAACTGTAAGAGACACAATAATATGATAGAACGTATGTAGATCCTTATAAACTCAACAGTCTTTTTCCTTGTGCAATTCATTAGTGTCCATGAATAACGAAGACAGTCTGTAACCAGGTTCCTTTCTTTTCTTTTTTCCTTCGTTGAATTTTTGCATCAAATGGCAATGCCGTTTTTCGATCACATTTCTGTGGTCCTAGTCCAGTGAGGAAAAAAAGAAGAAAAAAAGAAAGAGAACGAATTGAAAATCCTAGACTCTCAGAAGGGTGTGACACCCAACACGGCAGTTTTGGCACAAGGCACAGTCTAGAAATATGTTATATCCAAATATTTCAAACAAAATGTCACTACAGAGGAAATAGAGATTTCTCTGTCAAGGCTCTATAATAAACGAGGCTGTCACTTGTAATAAAAAATGTGAAATTGTCACAGGTTCAGCAACAAAAGGAAGCACATTTACGTGCAGCTTATCACCGCGCTATAACACAAAGAAGAAGAGAGAGACAGCAGAGAGAAGGCGTGCATGCCAGAGAGAGAGAGAGAGAGAGAGAGAGAGAGAGAGAGAGAGGGAGGGGGAGAGGGGGAGGAACGGAAGACTTTTTTTTTTTTTTTTTTTTTTTTTTTTTTTTTTTTTTTTTTTGGGGGGGGGGGACTGATCACAGCCCCTTTTCAACGTTGTAAGTAGGGGTGTAATAATTCTGCCAATAGTCCAATCAGAGGCTGTGCAGTTGAAAGGGGCTGTACTTGCTGTTGTTTGGGGGCAGGAGGGTAGGGGTTTGGTACATGGGCGGGGTGATAGGGGGCTGGCGTGAGTCCAGGCGGGTAGTGGGGGGCGGGGACATAAGGAGGTGATTGTTGGACTGATTGGTGTTGGTAGTTCGTAGGGGGGACGGAGGGTCGTGTTTGGTATGGTGGTGGAACTGGGTGTTGTTGGGAGTTGGGGGTTGTTTGTCATTTGTCGGGGAGGGAAATTCCTCGCTGTAGTCGTTGTGGGCAGTCTGTGCCGTGTTGTGGTCAGTCGTGGAGGAGTGGTCAGGGTTTGAGATGGCGGAGTTGGAGCGCCGTCCATTCTGCTTGTCCTGGCTGACAGCACCAGCATAGCTGACATTGTGGTGCTGTGGCTGTTGATTTTGTTTCACCACCACTCGCTGTGGCCATCTGCTGTCTGGGGTGACGCGTTGGCGTTGACCGGAATACCGGATGTTTAGTGCTATGGCCCTGGAGCCAAGTGCACTGGGATGTATCTGGTCCAGGTACATAGCCTTTTTTGGTTTCCCAGACTTGGCGCGGAAGGAGGGGGTGTGGTCGATACAAGTGATCCCCTCTCTGTGGCAGGTCTGGCGAAGGTGGGTGGAGGAGAGGAAAGCAGGCTGCCACAGAGGGTGATGGTGACCAAAGGGAGGGAGGAGGGAGGAGGCTTGGTGTAGGGCGTTGGGAAACACCCGTTTCATCCCGCGGATCAGAGAGGCCCACTCTGTTGAGGAAACAGGCCCTTCCCCACAGCTGTTGATTCCGACGTGAAAGGTTACGTGGCGGATGTGGGTGGAGGGTGGGCGTGATTTAAGCCACTGGCATAGGTCTTTCACTGTCAGACCTGGGACACTGATGACTTTCACTTTCATGTTCTCTGTGGACATCTTCTTTTCCTCCAACCCCTTCAGCACCGAATCCCCCAGCAGCAGCACGTTGCAGCTAGGGGGGACATGTGTTTCACTGAGAATAGCTAGGGGGGTAGGGCGAGGCTGTTTGTTGCTTGTTTCCTTGTTATTGCTGTTTTCTCTAGTACTGTTGGGGGTGACGTGTTGGTTTGCCTTATCTTTGTGCGTGTCTCTACTTGTCTGTTTGTTCTCTGTAGTTGTTGCACGCTGTGATGATTTGGTGTCATTAACATCTTCCTCTAATTGCGATAGAGCTGAAAATGTGTTGCTTTAACGAAATGTACGACGGGCTGAACAAACCAACCAGGGTATAAACAAAAATTTATGTTGCCTGTTTCTACGCTAATTTCTACTTGCTGATCTGGAGCGGGAGGACTGTTGTTTGACTGACTGCTTGTTTGTTTGCTTGCATGAAGTGTGTTTATCTGCTTCCTCGTTTCACTGTTGACGTGTTGCTGACTGTCTTTGAGTGATTGCAGTTTGCTTGTAGTATCTTTGAGTTGATGGTGTAGCACATTGTTTTCTTCCCTAAGGTCGTCTACCTCTTGAGAATGTTCTTGCTTCAATGTTTTGATTGCGTTTTTGAGTCTAACTTCCGTGTCATTGATGCTGAGAGTGTTCTGCTGTGCGTGCTGTATAACCTGAGTCAGTTGTTGTGTCAGTGACTGTACCTGGGATGTTAGAGTGGTGATGACCTTGTTGGCTGCCATCAGTTCGTGGTACAGTTGGGGGGCTGAAGGTAGTTCTGGCCCAGAGATGACACCGACGGATTCGGGGCTGGATGAAGGTGAACAGGGGGGTGGAGTTTTCTCCCCGTCTATAGGGGATGGGGGAAGGGAGGGAGGGATGTTGACAGGGGAGGAAGAATGTGAACTGGAAGCGGCGGTGAGAAATTCAGGGGAGTGGTCTGTCTGTACAGCAGTTTCAGAGAGGGATGGTGGGGGCTTAAGTAAGGGATTATTGTTACCAGCTGGATCGTTGTTCACAGCTGTAGAGAGGTGTGCAGTGTTGGGTGGTTGGCTGCACAGGACAATGGCTGACTCGTGGGTTTCCTCTGTTGTTCTGGCCACGGAGAGAGGGGTAGAGATGGAGAAAGGGGGAGAGATGGAGAGGGGGGTAGAGATGGAGAGGGGGGGAGAGGAGGAAATAGGGATCGAGGCAGAGTCAGCAGTTGGGGTGTTGGTTCTTTCAGACTGAGCTCTTTCTGCCGATGTTGGAGAGATCGGAAGAGGGGTGCTGATGAGGTCAGCAGTGAGGGGGTGGAGAGAAGAGGAAGCACTAGCTTTGGGTTTGTTTTGTGGGGGCTTCCTCCGTGGTGATGGGGAGGGGCGCAGCGGGTGGAGTTTGTTTCTGGTTGGTTGGGGAGGAGGAGGTTAGGAACGGGTTGGCGTTTTCACGAATTAGGGATTGGGGAGGGGAAGGGGAGGAAGTGGCGGCTTCAATGTTGGAAAAAGGCAGCTGAGGAGATGATGACAGCGTAGAACTACCCTCACCACCGGCTGAGGCTGTGGCGTCTTCCACAGCAACCAGGGGTGTGGTGTCTTTCACAGCAACCAGGGGAGTGGCGTCTTCCACAGTAACCGGGGCTGTGGCGTCTTCCACGGCAGTCAGGGGAGTGGCGTCTTCCACGGCAGCCAGGGGAGTGGCGTCTTCCACGGCAGCCAGGGGAGTGGCGTCTTCCACGGCAGCCAGGGGAGTGGCGTCTTCCACGGCAGTCAGGGGAGTGGCGTCTTCCACGGCAGCCAGGGGAGTGGCGTCTTCCACGGCAGCCAGGGGAGTGGCGTCTTCCACGGCAGCCAGGGGTGTGGCGTCTTCCACGGCAGCCAGGGGAGTGGCGTCTTCCACGGCAGCCAGGGGTGTGGCGTCTTCCACGGCAGTCAGGGGAGTGGCGTCTTCCACGGCAGTCGGGGGAGTGGCGTCTTCCACGGCAGCCAGGGGTGTGGCGTCTTCCACGGCAGTCAGGGGAGTGGCGTCTTCCACGGCAGTCAGGGGAGTGGCGTCTTCCACGGCAGCCAGGGGAGTGGCGTCTTCCACAGCAGCCAGGGGAGTGGCGTCATCCACGGCAGCCAGGGGAGTGGCGTCTTCCACGGCAGCCAGGGGTGTGGCGTCTTCCACGGCAGCCAGGAGTGTGGCGTCTTTCTTAGCAGCCAGTGGTGTGACGTTTACCACAGCAGCCATGGCTGTGTCTTCCTCTGTGGTTGGTGCTGGGGCGTCACGGCGTTCACCAGCCGGGGCTGGGGGGTTGCCGTGTTCCAGGGCCAGCAGTGGCTTTCTGCCGCCCTCAATGGCCAGGGGCGGTGCAGTCAACACGGGCAGTGCGCGAACTGCTTTCACGAGGGTCTCAAAGGCTGTCTCTGTGTCTGCGTTGTTTTCAACCAAATATTTAACAAGATACTTAAGGTTTTCGAATTCGTGTTCTGCCCAGTCAATGCACACATTGCCTTGAATTAAAACTTTCCCTGATGTGTAATACATATGAATGGTTAACAGCTTCAATTTGTTGCAGTTCCAGTGGACTTGGGTGTGCCCTAATTTGAAAGGTAATGGTTTGATGAGACCTTGTGAAAAGATCAGTTTTTCTCTGTTGTCACTGGTGGATTCTGTTAGTTTTGATGTTGTGTTTAGAGAGAGAGAGAGAGAGAGAGAGAGAGAGAGAGAGAGAGAGAGAGAGAGAGAGAGAGAGAGAGAGAGAGAGAGAGAGAGAGAGAGTAAAGTGTGTACAATTACTTCTATATTGGTAAAGAAGTTGGTCACCACCACAGAAGAAGAAGCAGAAGGACCAACCCCAGTGTCACATCAATCCCAGCATGCATCATTGACATAATATCCACTGGGTCAAAATGGTGGACACACGCTTGAAAGGCTGCGGTTTCTTTGTTCTTCTAGTCCGTCAAATCGTGAGTACTGGAACAAGTTTCGTTCGCAAAAATCGCATAATCAAATCACCAGCAGCGGTTTGCACACGCAAATAAAATTATTTGTTGATCGTATTTGTCAATACTTACGATCGACGAATAAAGCGCTTTGAGTTTGTCGGTTTCACTTTTGTTTTCATTGTCAGTCAAGCAGAAAACTTGTACAAAACGGAAAAAGTCGGAGCACTTTTTTCCCCCCAGTCACGCAGCTGATTTTTACTGCTTAAGGCACTTTTGCTTATATTTGATGTGTTTCTAATGATTATGCGTTTCATAAAATATTCAGATCTTTCCTAAAAATGAATACTTTTACGACAAATTTAGTGTTTGAATGGATCCAAAATTTGAGTTGTTTCCCTTGGACTTGGAGGCTACACATTGTGCACTTTTCGTTCGTGACTTTTGTCCATTCATTCCTTTTCAAGTTTTTGCACTGCCATAGCCAAAACTCTCTCTTCCAAGTCAGATTTCTGGGAAATGGTGCAATTTAGGGATCCCCCACCCCCACCCCGGATCCCCCCCTCCCTCAACCAGTCCAGCCCCCCCCCCCGAGAGGATACCCCCCTCCCCCCCCCCCCCCCCCCCCCAATGCAATTTAGGTCCCCCCCTCCACCAGTCCACCACTACCCAATTTGATTTTTCTCCACTATACTTAGTGAAGAAGCCTTCAAGTTCAACATGATGGCGGAGGATGATGGAGCAAACTCTCAATGCACTCTCCCATTCCATTGAGTAAATACTAAAATAGCCTTTATTACTTATTAGTGTTTATACTTTATTGTTATACTTATACTTATAAGTTATAGGCTCCTTTAACTTAGAAAAAACAGAACCAGAACTGGTCAGGTCAGGTCAGATCTTCAGGGCAGCCAGGCCTCGCGGCCTCTTGATGTGCCCTTTCTTTTGATTGTTCGTTTTAGTGATTTTGCTTTGCAATTAGATTGACATAGCCGTGACGCTTTGTGTGCAGGTCTAGTGGCACAGTGACAAGAAAGAAAACCAGCTATTTCTATCCTCCTCCAGAGTGGAGGGCTCCAAGCCTCACCTGCGTTCCGCCTCGCCTAGAATGCACCTGCAGCCCATGCCAATGCCTGCCCCTGTAGACAGAGACATGATGCCGTGAGTCGAAGATATCTCTCTGTCTTTCTCTTCTTCTTCTTCTATCGCTCAAACAGTTTCATGTCAGTTAAACCAGAGCTCCCAGGGACCCCCGTTTGGGGGTCTATGAAGCACTAAAATTCTACAGAACCCTCTAAAAGAATGTGCAGGGGGTCCCAGGGATGCACTAGAAAAATTATTTTTAGCATTCGCTATGCCAGTTGCCACTGGGACCCTCGATCCTGCCTCTAGGACCCTCTATACTGTAAGTGAAGGAGTCCCTGGGACCCCTTGTTTTGCGGGACAATTGGGAGCCATGCAGTTATGAGCGCAGATGCGTTGTGCTGCCGTTATATGCCTAAGCTAAGAAATAGTTAGGCCCAGCAAGTACGACTTTGGCTGGAACAGTGGAAGGAATCTTTTTTAAACTAATGAAAGTGTTTCTTGAAAGAAAAACAAAAGGCAGGAGAATGGACTGGTAAGGCAGAAAGATAGTAGATGACAGACAGTAAGCAAAGGGAAAAGGCAGAGTCAAAGAGAGTGACAGATTGGAGGAAGTTACCAGAACAGAACTGTCAGAAGGTGGGGGAACTATTTGTACGAAAAAAACACCACCATCCACCTTCCGGTATCCACACAGGGTCGTCTGTCTTTACAGAACTTTCTGTTGTCTTAGTATAGATCTGTCTCAGTGTCTGTCTGTCTCTCTCCCTCTGCGTGTAGTGTGTGTTGTGTGTGACTCTCAGCCTCTTGAGTGTGTGTGTGTGTGTGTGTATGTGTGTGTGTGTGTGTGTGTGTGTGTGTGTGTGTGTGTGTGTGTGTGTGTGTGTGTGTGTGTGTGTGTGTGTGTGATCCCATATATGGGATTGGTCAACCACCTGAGCTGTTGCATTGCTATAATTATAATGTTATTGTTGGACTGCATCATCAGAAAGAAGAAAAAAAGGGTAGCATATGGGTTGAAGTTGAAGTGAAAGTCCAAGAACAAGAACAAGGGAGGCAATTTGTGTATGTTGCATGAAAAAGTTCATTTCTCCTAAACACACATTACTTCCCTTTGGTTGAAATTCTAGATTACTTGTTCTGCTCTCTCATCCAATGTGCAACAGAGTTTAAGGTTTTCTGTTCAACCCTTTCAGAGAAAGATAACTAAACTGGATTGTTTGAGGGCCTGAATATTCTACCTAATAGAGTGCTCAATATATTTTGTGATGACACAATTCTTATCTGTTTGAAGCAGTTTTACTTTTAGTACAAGTGCATTTTTATTTTTTGATTAATTTAAAACAGATGAGATTTGATCATATGGTTTGTTAGTGTGAGAGTATGATACTTGTAGCTACTTGCGATCCTCATGGGGTGGCCTTTGGAGGTTTTTTTTCCCATGGCTGTTGTGCCCAGTTACTCTTTGTCTTTATTATTATTATTATTATTATTATTATTATTATTATTATTATGTCCCAGCTCGCCAACTACGTTCGTCTTCTGATTCTCGTCTCCTTTCCCTTCCCTCCATCTGTCTCAAATCTGCTGGCCAACGTTCTTTTTCCTGTCAAGCACCATCTCTTTGGAATTCTCTGCCTTCTCCTCTCCGACACTCCAACTCAGTCTCTTCATTCAAAACCTCTCTTAAAACCCATCTTTTTCCTGCTGCACCCTAAATACTTGATCAGTTGTCTATCGTTGTGTGCACGTGAGGGAAGATTGAATAAGAGGTTTGTGCTGTGTTTTGTGGTGCATGTGTGTGAGTGTGTGTGTGTGTATGTGTGAGTGAGTGTGTATGTGTGTGTGTGTGAGTGAATGAGTTGTGTATGTCACTGCATGATAGTATGTGTGTGAGCATGCATGTGTGCTTGTGTGTGTTTTGGTTTTGTGGGTTATGTGTGCACGCATGTGCGTGTGTGTGTCTGTATGCATGTGTGTGTGTATGTCTGTGCGTACGTTGTGTGTTTGTATGTGTATTCGCTAATGTTTGTGTGTGTGTGTTGGTGTATGTGGTCAGTCTGTGCAACTCAGTTGCTATGGCCTACTGAATGAAAGATGAATAATGTGTGTGTGTGTGTGTGTGTGTGTGTGTGTGTGAGAGAGAGAGAGAGAGAGAGAGAGAGAGAGAGAGAGAGAGAGAGAGAATTGTTTTATATATATGCGTTGTTGCTGGTGTCCTTGAAAAACATTTAAGTTAAATACTATTTTTGCTATCTACTTGTTTATGAATAATTGATTGTAAAGCGCTTTGGGCTCATTTGAGGTAAAGCGCTATATAAATGTACTACATGTATTACTTAGTTACTTTCTGTATAATATTAAATATGTAACCAAACAATAAGTCATAAGTCATGTTTCTTTATTGTCCATTGGCACATGGAAACTTGTCTTCCACCGTGTAAAATAAGATGAGATAATATCAAAATAAAAATATGAAACATAAATTTACATTAAAACAAATATGTAACTCTCACACCACACCCAATCATTCATCCGCTCTCCGCTATCTTGCTCACTCATCATGCAACCCACCACCACTTCCGCCTTCATTTTTAACCCTTTCTTTTCTTTTTTTCTTCTTTTCCTCCTTTTTACCTTGTTCCTTTTCTCTTTTTTTTCCTTTATCTTTTGGGGCCCGATTAGTGGGACCTGGCTGGCTGGGTCATTCCGTTGCTTGGCGCGGCATCACGTTGGGGACCGATCAGCAGAACCTAGCTGGCTGGGCCAAGTTTTCTGTCGTCGTCTTCTTCTTCTGTCCACTTTCTTCTTCTTTATCGCAGTACAGTGGAACCTCCTTTATAAGACCTACCATTATAAGACTCCCTCCCATATAAGACCGACTTCTTTGAGACATTGCCCTTCTTATGCCCCACATGGACGAAAGGCCGAAGAGGGCGTAAAGCCTTAAAAAAAAAGACAAGACTGCCCTTTGTAAGTATTAAAATTACCTCCCTTATAAGACCCCTCCCTTATAAGGCTCATTTTGGATGATTTTTGAAGGTCTTATAAGGGAGGTTCTACTGTACCTCATCTCAGTGCGCATTTCCACAGATCTCCCTAAAGTAACAGTGACAGAATAGTCAAAAGGGACTGTGGTCGCTCTACGGAAGAAAGGAACATGGTTGGATTTGGATGAATCATATCGCACTCATGTAACGTGTAAAACTAGAATGCACTTGTATGTGCATACATGCAGGGCTCCCAATCGTCCCGCAAAACACGTGGTCCCAGGGACTCCTTCACTTACAGTATAGAGGGTCCGAGAGGAGGGATAGAGGGTCCCAGTGGCATTGCAAATGCGCAAAATAATTTTTCTAGTACATCCCTGGGACCCCCTGCACATTCTTTTAGAGGGTCCTTTAGAATTTTAGGACTTCACAGACCCCCTAATGGGGGTCCATGGGAGCCCTGCATGTATTTCACATCTGGGAAGGTGAAGTGGTGTGTGTGTGTGTATTATTATTAGGCATTAGGTACTTTATAGTCACAGAGGTGGCTCTGTGAAATTCGGGTTGCTCCCACCTGGAGAGCGCGTCGCAGCCAGAGGCGTGCCACCCAATTAAAAAGAATTAAGAAAATTTGCATGCGATTTTTGTGACTGATGAGGAAGGAAAGGGTGGGTGGGGGTAAATTTTGACCAAATGATAACTTTTTCATTGCCACTGGGATTAACGTGTGTGTGTGTGTGTGTGTGTCACTGTGTGTGTCACTGTGTGTGTGTGTGTGTGTGTCACTGTGTGTGTGTGCACGCGCCTTTCATTTTATGTTTATCCACTACTCGTGATGTTAGATGTGTGCATGTGTGTTTGTGTATGATTGCGTGCATGCTTACATGCTTGTGTGCGTGCATGAGGAGAATGGTTGGTCTGAACCAAATGTACAGATAATGCCTGTGGTGTAGAGTGGCACAGAGGTAAAGCGTTTGCCTTGTGTCAAGTAAACCTGAGTTCGAACCTGGGTACAGGGGATTTTTCTTCTCACTTTGCACTAGGCCTTACGGTCTGACGTGGAGCCTTTCGGATGAGACGATAAACCGAGGTCCTGTGTGCCCATGCACTTAGCACACGTTAATCCCAGTGGCAACGAAAAAGTTGTTATTTGGTCAAAATTTAACCCCCCCACCCCCCACCCCTTTCCTTCCTCATTAATCACACAATAATCGCATGCAAAAAAATAAAAAAAAAAAATTGTGTGGCACGCCTCTGGCTGCGACGCGCTCTCCAGGTGGGAGCAACCCGAATTTCACAGTCGCCTATGTGACTATAAAGTACCTAATACTAATACCCAGTACAGTGGAACCTCCCTTATAAGACCTCCCATGATAAGACTCCCTCCCATATAAGACCTACTTTTCTGAGACATTGCCCTTCTTTGTAAGTATTAAAATTACCTCCCTTGTAAGACCCCTCCCTTATAAGACCTTCAAAAATCCTCCAAAATGAGGTCTTATAAGGGAGGTTCCACTGTGCCTCATTGGTGTGAAAATAAATCTACTTCCCTCTCTTCGTTCATCAAATAATAAGTAAACCGAAACCAGTGGCCTTGAGACCAAGCTTTGACCTTGTCATTCATTGCCCAGCTGTCGCATATAATTATAATGGCAGATTGACAGTTAACACAGACTTATCAACTTACATCAGACCTGGTATTGCAGTACCTCCAGGATCTACTCAGAGCATGGAATGATGGTTGATGGTTCATCCCGTATATGCTGTTTTGCAGCCGAGTGGACGTAAACCTACGTAACTTTCATTCAACACAGACTTAGGGGTAGGGGATGTAACGTAAAGGGAAAGAGGATAACGACAGGATTGTTTCCATTCAGGAAGTTCTGAATAATCCTGTCTTCTTCTTCGTTCGCTCAGACAGTTTCCTGTCATATGAGCGTAGATGCATCATGCTGCCGTTATGCGCCGAACTAAGAAATAGTTAGGCCCAGCAAGTCCGACTTCGGCCGGAGGAAATGTTTTTGAAAGTGTTTCTTGAAAAAAGGGCAGGAGAATGGACCCGTAAGGCAGAAAGATAGTAGATGACAGTAAGCAAAGGGAAAAGGCAGAGTCAAAGAGAGTGACAGATTAGAGGAAGTTAAGAGCACAGAACTTCCAGAAGGTGGGGGAACTATTTGTGCGAAAGACCCCCTGGTATCCCCATGGGGGATGAATAGTCCCGTCATTTTTGTTGTCGCCTGTCTGTCGTTTCCGACAATGACGGCCAGATAGCAGAGGGGGGCAGAAAACGAAAACGAAAACGAAAACGAAATTTTATTTAACCAGGGAAACATGAGATAAGCAATACAATGCTTTTTTCCACCCAGCCCTGGGGCAAATAGAACATTCAATAACAAAGTTAACTAAGTTAACTAACACATGCAAAAGTGAAAAGGCAAATGGGATACACAAAAAGAAAGAAACGCTTGAAGTAATTACAGGTGGGGGGGGGGGGGGGGGTAAGAAGGAGAATAAGGGGGAACTGGGAGGGTATACTGAAGCATGTCACAACACACATAACACATGAGTAATAATAGTAAAACATAGTAGAGGAAGAAAAAACACAAAACAAAATTACATTTGTTCTTTAAGATTTTGAAATAGAATGTTTTTATATGCCTTTTTGAAAGAATTCATGCCAGCTATTTGTTTTAAGTTAGATGGCAAAGAGAGTCCATAGAGTCCCACCCGAGTATGTTAAACTGGTGCAGATGCTATTCCAGCGGGCTGGGCTAGAATTTGTTTATTATAGT
>JAGGCT020004073.1:85057-92557 GCA_017654935.2 Phymorhynchus buccinoides
CTCCAGTGACCTTGACCTTTGACCTGTATGACCTTCATTTTTGAACTTGGCCCAGATATCCTTTGTACCTATCCGCATGCAAATTTGTACCCGTAAGCATCCTAGGTTCCTTCCGTTCAAACGTTATTGTGTTAACATAGATTGACGGATAGATAGTCAGGAACAGAATTCTCTGAAAACTGACTGTTTTATTTCTTTCACATGCTAACTACTGTTAATTTGCACAAGGGCTAATGTCTTTTTGTTTAATTTGGAAAAGCATCAGGGACTGGGTGAGAGTGGGAAAGTTGGCTTGGGTAACTTACTTAACTAGAGCGTCAAAATGATAGATCAATCAGCCGCGCGGCAGCATTTTCGGTTTTAGTCACCTTGACCTTTGACCAATGACCTTCATCTTCAAGCTTGGCCTAGATATCCTATCTACTTATCTGCATGCAAAATCTGGAGCCTCCTAGGTCTCTCCATTCAAGTCCTATCTAGTTAGCGTAGTCAGATACCAGTTGGACTACAAGGCGCACCTGATTATAACGACCCCCCCCCCCCCCCCCCCCCCCCTCCTCAAATATTACACAAAATTCAGATTTTGTTATTATGCAGTGGAGAACTGATAACTCAAAAACGGATAACTAAAAAAGAATGGATAATTCACGATAAGTTTTGGGTCCCGGTATAATAATCTCTGTGTTGAAAAGTCTTTTTAAGTAACTCAAAATATTGGCTATCTCAGAATAAAATTTCAGTCCCTTCAATTTTGACTATAGCGATTTTTTAATTTTACTGTATTTTTTTTACTATTTTAGTCGTCAAATTATATAAGGCGCAGAGGTCTCAGTATGGGGGAAAAAAGTATCGCCTTATGGTCAGAAAAATATTTATTAGGTAGGTATTAGGTACTAATGTAGTCACTGAGGCGTCTGTGAAATTCGGGTTGCTCCCACCTGGAGAGCGCGTCGCAGCCAGAGGCTACCCATTGATTTTTTTGTTCTTATTTGCATGCGATTTTTGTGTGACTGATGAGGAAGGAAAGGGAAGAGGGGGTGGAGGGGGGGGGGGTATATTTTGACCATAAAACTTTTTTGTTGCCACTGGGTTTGTTTGCTAACAGCATGGGCACACTAAGAAATAGCTAGGCCCAGCATGTCCGACTTCGGCTGAAGAAATCTTTGTAAGAATCTGTAGAAAAAAGTCAGGAGAATGGACCAGTAAGATAGAAAAATAGCAGATGACAGTAAGCCAAGGGAAAAGGCAGAGTCAAAGAGAGTGACAGATTAGAGGAAGTTACAAGCACAGAACTTCCAGAAGGTGGGGGAACTATTTGTACGAAAGACCCCCCGGTATCCCCACAGGGGGATTTTGGATTTCGAATACCTGAAGCCCAATTTCAGGGTAAACAGGTCTGGTAAGGGTGATGATGGGTCACTCGACGTCACCATAGCAACTGATAGCAGGGACAGAAAATGGACAGCAGGGTGAAACTAAAAGCAGTCAGTGAAAGCGGAGAGGAAGTGGGCGCCGAGGTTTGGAGTTGAGAGTCAACAGTGGACGTCAAGGGGATGATGACGCCGCAAAAAGGTTTCCACTCACTCACTGACAACCCCCCCCCCCCCCCCATGGGGATACCGGGGGGGTCTTTTGTATAAATTGTTCCCCCACCTTCTGGAAGTTCTGTGCTTGTAGCTTCCTCTCATCTGTCACTCTCTTTGACTCTGCCTTTTCCCTTTGCTTACTGTCATCTACTATCTTTCTAGCCTTACCGGTCCATTCTCCTGCCTTTTTTTCCACGAAGCACTTTCAAAAACATTTCCTCCAGCCGAGGTCGGACTTGCTGGGCCTAACTATTTCTTAGTTAGGCGCATGACGGCAGCATGACGCATCTGCGCTCATAATTGACAGGAAACTGAGCGATCGAAGAAGAAGAAGTCACTGACAATGGGTAGTAGTGGACTGGATGAGACCAGCTCTGATCAATTCAAAAAAAGAGACGCTCCTTCACAGGGACTGGGAGGCAACATTTTGTTGAATGGAGGCCTGAGCGTTTGGGGGTTCTTCTTCTTCTTCTTCTTCTTCTTCGATCGCTCAGTTTCCTGTCAATTATGAGCGTAGATGTGTCATGCTGCCGTTGTGTGCCTAACTAAGAAATAGTTATGCCCAGCAAGTCCGACTTCGGCTGGAGGAAATGTTTTTGAAAGTGTTTCGTGAAAAAAAGGGCAGGAGAATGGACCGGTAAGGCAGAAAGATAGTAGATGACAGTAAGCAAAGGGAAAAAAGACAGTCAAAGAGAGTGACAGATTAGAGGAAGTTACAAGCACAGAACTTCCAGAAGGTGGGGGAACTATTTATACAAAAGACCCTTTGGGTTCAGGTACAGGAATTTGGTAGGCTGGTTCTTTCCTGAGATCCATGACCTTGTGTAATTTTATGCTTAAGTTTGAGCTCATTCTCCCAGGAGAGGCCTTCATGCATGGCAACTAATACACTTTCAAATTATCGCTGGACCCCCCCCCCCCCCCCCCCCCCCTAACAAAGCCATTGGAACCCTCCCCTCTTTAGCCTGCTGATCCCCCGTGGGGATACCGGGGGGTCTTCCGTACAAATAGTTCCCCCACCTTCTGGAAGTACTGTGCTTGTAACTTCCTCTAATCTGCCACTCTCTTTGACTCTGCCTTTTCCCTGTGCTTTCTGTCATCTGCTATCTTTCTGACTTATTGGCCCATTCTCCTGCATTTTTTTCCCCAAAAAAAATCTTCCAAATACTTTTTCTCCTTTGAGCTCCTCCGAAATTGGAATGTGTCGGCTGTACGCAGCGGGGAGACCAGTGAAAACTGAAAACCGGACACATACGTACCTTACTCATTATGGCCATATGGCCTGGGAACGCAGAAGAAAAAAGAAGAAGAAGAAGCCTACTGATCCGCCCCTGATGCGCTCAGGCCCTCGTTCCAGATACAATGTTGTCCGATTCGTGAAGAACTTGGAGAACCAAAAACGAACAATAGGAATTGTTCGGAAATAATTAAGGGGAATAATGTCATGGTGTGTGTGGGAGTGATCCTGCCTGATTCAATCGGTCAAACGGGGGAAGTTACTCTACCATCAGGTAGATCCCCAGCTCTCGCTTCGTGTGTTTGAGCAGACATACAGCACTTAGAACACTGTGCGTCATTCTAAAATTTATGTGATTTATTGATATTTTTACGTCACATTTTGCAAGTTTTATCAGTTTGTGGCAACTGGCCACCCCTAATTTTTCAACAAAAAAATGTTTGCAAGTCGCTGACTCACATCCTGCGGTTTCAAGCTTCAACGCCATTGTTGCATTGTTGCTATGGTATTTGACCGAGTAATGGAGGTAAGCAATTCAAATTTTCATGAAGTGCTCTCCCCTAGTTTTTTTTCTCTAAAACAAATCGTCTATTTGGCATGATTGACCGAATCCGCAACGCGCCACAAAACTGTATTGCGAGCGTTTTTATGCCGGGAGTACCTGTGGCTGGCTACCTGCTCTTAAAAGGTCCAAAGATGAGAGGGGTTGTTTGAATTGAAAGCTTGGTGCCAGAGTGGGAGGGGTTAGACGGGATTGGATGGTGCCATGCCCACACCATTTGGCCAGACACCACCACTGCAGGATAACACCCAAATGCGAATCTCCTGTAGTTTGTCAGCGCATCGATCAATTTGTAAGTTAGTGTTCTATCTTATGTGTGTATTTCTGTATGAAGTTGTGTGTCTAGCAGTTGTTGTTCTTTCTAGTTTGTCAAGTTAAATATTATAAGTCGAAGAATTTTTTTTCTCCTATTTTTCCTTTTTTGCTCATAATTTCCGAAAACTGTAACTCTAACATGAGTGAAATTTCTGGGATTATGAAAACATTAACCTTTTCGCCGCCAGCCATTTTTCAGCCAAAAAAATACCATTAAACTTAGCTGGGTAGAGAGAAAAAAATCTGCAATATTGGGAATTCCTCTGTGACATGCATAACATTAGGCCTAACCTTACCTCCCCAACATTAAGAAAATAGGGTGTTTGGATAACAGGTCCTGACTTGATGCCTTTTAGGGACATGGGTGTTAAACCATTGTGGTGCAAAAATGCGACATTGGCGGTGAAAGGGTTAAGTTTGCTCAGACTTTTTTTCTCTCTTCTCAAATTTGGAATTTTTCTCTCCTCAAGTCACTTTACTTTAAAAAAAAAAAATCTTCCACCAGAATCTCTGTCAGAGCCGGTGATTTTTTTTTTCAAAAATTCTATCATTCCAATTTTTGTTGGTGTAACCTCCACCAAGGAGGATTTGTTGTACCGTATTTTTCGGACTGTGTAAAGGGCCAGCCACACGTCCACTAAGATCGCACGACTGTCCGATTGGATTGGATCACGTGGTCTCGATGCACCAATCCATTTTGTTCTTGGACACCATGTGATCGAATCGTATCGTACAGTCCTTGGACACCATGTGATCGAATCGCATGGTACAGTCGTGCGATTTGAGTGGACGTGTGGCTGACCCTTAAAGGCACACCTCAGTTTAAGACGCACCTCCCAAATTGTGCACAAAATTCAGATTGTCTTACTATATTTTTTATAATAAGGCGCAGGGTTTCTTCTGTATGAGAAAAAAAGCATGGCCTTAGGCCGTGTACACACATAAGCGGATATCCCATGTGGAAACCCGTGCGCAATCCGTAAATAAGTGAAACAAAAAAGGGAAAAGATTTGCGCACATGTTCAAATTTCCCCTATATGTGTCAACTTTTATCCTTCTTTCTTCCACTTATTTAGGGTTTTCCGTACGGAAGTTACGCATCTAATGTGAACCCGGCCTTATAGTAAAAAAAAAAGACAGTACTTTCCTTTTTGTCTGTCTGCTTTTCCTATCTCTCTGCCTTTTTGGGGGTGGGGGGTGGGGTGTGATTGAAATCTAGATTCTCATTCAGACACAATCCGAGGAATCTTGAAGACTGTGTACAGTGGAGGACTGATAACTCAAAAATGGATAACTCCAAAATGGATAACTCAAAAATGGATAACTCAAAAACACTGGATAACTCACAATACATGTTGGGTCCCAATATAATAATCTCATATGTTGAAAAGGGTTTTTTAACTCAAAATATTGGCTATCTCAAAGTAAAATTTCAGTCCCTTCAATTTTGACTTAAGCAATTTGGTCTTCTTGATAATTGATTCAAACAAACTGGTACTGTACTGCGTTCTTGTTTCTCGGGGGTCTGGATTATGTCAGTACTTTCTACTTCTTGTTCTTTATCTACCACTACTCCGACTTCTGCTGCTTCTACTACAACTACTGCTGCTGATGCTACAGTTGACATTATGATAAGAAATACAAAAATGTATACAAAACTTGAGTTTTTAAAATAGAAAAAAAAATTGTCGAAGAAAACAAACGAACTGAAAGTGTGTGTGTGTGTGTGTGTGTGTGTGTGTGTGTGTGTGTGTGTGTGTGTGTGTGTGTGTGTGTGTGTGTGTGTGTGTGTGTGTGTGTGTGTGTGTTTCAAGTCAACATGATCTTTATTGAGGGTTTAAAGAGTAAGCTGACAAAGCTTTCTTTCATCCTGCCCTCAGGGTGTGTGTGTGTGTGTGTGTGTGTGTGTGTGCGTGTGCGTGTGCGTGTGTGTGTTTCAAGTCAACATGATCTTTATTGAGGGTTTAAAGAGTAAGCTGACAAAGCTTTCTTTCATCCTGCCCTCAGGATGTGTGTGTGTGTGTGTGTGCGTGCGTGCATGCGTGCGTGCATGCGTGCGTGTGTGTGTGTGTGTATCTGTGTGTGTGTGTGTGTGTGTGTTGGATTGATTGGTTACATAAGAGTTTAATCCAAATATACTTTATGTCATTGGTGATTGTTTTGCTTGCTTTATTATTTTATATTTCAATATGAATTTTTTCTCAAATAATTTTTGTTCTGAACTTGTATCAGCTATTCTAGATAACCAGCCGCGGGGTGAAAGCTGGTTAATATTTTCAGAGCATTCTATTTGTACCTGACTATGTGTCTATCTATGTGTCTATCGGTGTTAACACGATAACGTTTGAACTTAGGGACCTAGGAGGCTCAAATTGTGCACGCGTATCGGTGGTTAGGATATCTAGGCCACTTTGAAAATGGTCACTGGTCAAAGGCCAAGGTCACTGGAGCCGAAAATGCTGCCTGCATGAGATCCTCGCTGGCTCAGGGGTACTGTAAAGTGCAGGTGTAGACTGTTTGATCGGACTTCAGTTTCAGGAGTGTTTGTTTGTGCCTGCAAGGTCACTGGACCCGAAAATGCTGCCGCTCGGATGGTTGATCTAGCGTTTTAACGCTCTAGTTACTTTTCTTTAATTGCATTCATTATGGATTCAACCTTTTCTTTTAAATTTACCTAAATTTTTTTTTTAAAGGCACATTTTGTTGTGCGTTGTTGCATACTTCTTCTTCTTCTTCTTCTTCGATCGCTCAGTTTCCTGTCAATTATGAGCGCAGATACGTCATGCTGCCGTTACGCGCCTGACTAAGAAATAGTTAGGCCCAGCAAGTCCGACTTCGGCTGGAGGAAATCTTGTTGAAAGTTTCGTGAAAAAAGGGCAGGAGAATGGTCCGGTAAGGCAGAAAGATAGCAGATGACAGTAAGCAAAGGGAAAAGGCAGAGTCAAAGAGAGTGACAGATTAGAGGAAGTTACAAGCACAGAACTTCCAGAAGGCAGGGGAACTATTTATGCAAAAGACCCCTCCCCCCGGTATCCCCCCCCCGGTATCCCCCACGGGGGGGGGGGGGGGGGGGGGGGGGGGGGGGGGGGTTATTACATACAATACATTACATTATTCCAATGGACAATTTTAAAATTTTCAAACTAACACAACTTTTTCCAGCACCTATCACTTGGGAAAATGTACTGGTATGCATGGAATGTGTTGTGTATAATTGTGTAAATGTCATTATTGTACAATTATTGCCATCTTAGCTTGTACAGGGGCGTTATGGCTTAGCAACTCCTATAACTTTAGTGTTTGGCTGATAGAGTATGTGTTTCATCAAATTTCCCCCCTTTTAACAAATACTATTCGTATATTGTTGGTGTTATGGTTGGTAGGGTTTGACCATTTTCTTCATTTATTCCTCAACTCCCCGCTGTGAGCTCCACGAAGACCTTGGAACGTTGCCAGCTTACATGATTGCACCCCCCCCCCCCCCCCTACCCCCCCCCCCCCCCCCCCCCCCCCCCCCCCCCCCCCCCCCCCCCGCACGTGCGCGCGCGCACGCACACACACACACACACACACACACGCCTCATCTTGCCTGCAACCCTGCTACACACACACGCACACACACGCGCGCACACGCACACACACGCACACACACACACACACACACACTTTTCTCACATCCAGATGCACGTACGCGGGCGCACACACACACACTGGCACACTCTCTCTCTCTAACTCTCTCACACACACACACACACACACACACACACACACACACTCTGCTTGCAGAGGCGGATAAGTTG
>JAGGCT020004073.1:97557-110057 GCA_017654935.2 Phymorhynchus buccinoides
GGCGAAGAAGAAGAAGAACTTTAATTTTGCGCTTGGTATTTGGCATAATTATGCTTTGAATCTTTTCATGTCAAGTTTTGATCTTGATGGAAAGTACGTTGGCAGGATTCAGTCATGGATGTAAACACCAACGAGTGGAAATACTTTGGGAGAGTACTTCAATCTAACAGTCCCTAACAAAAAACAAACAAACCTAAAATAATAACATTGAAATGTGCATGGGGGGTTATTGTTCCGCAGGCTACAACATTACACTTTTCAATCAGATGATTTTCTTTATTCATAATCAAAATGCCCGATCGGATCCAATCGCGAAGAAGCGGTACACGGATCTTGTTTCCAGAGTAACTACGGTAGCCAAACTCTGTCCTCACGCCCGAGTCGTGTGTAGGCCCCAGCCCCTGGAATGTTTAGCGTGCGAAGAGAAAACCGCTCTAGCAGCGCTTTGACCTTGCTCATCGCGCTTTTCTTTCCCCCAGCTCTAACTATCGACTTCATCGATTCAGCCACTGTAGGGCCAAAGGTCACGGAGGGAGCAGAGAGAGAGAGAGAGAGAAAAAAAAAATCGAAGTTACAGGACAACAGTCCCCTGCGCCCCCTACTGGTTTTTTTAAAAATAAACTTTTGACTTGACTTGACTTGTAGGCGTTGTGGCGACGACTTTTAGCGAAATTTCGCTTTGTAGGTTAGGCCTAACTAACCTAGGCTAAGTGCAGACGACGTGTGTCTGATGATGCAGGGATGTCTTACGCATTTCGTTCGATCGATGAACGCACGGGCAGCGCGCGCTCTGAACGCAGTTAGTGCCACCCTGGCGACGAAGGTATGGGGTTCATAATTGATAAAATACAAGTTAACAACTTATAACTGGCTTTTCTAATTCAGTTTACAGTTAACTAACTTTGTTTTACCGGAAGCGGAAATCGTTTATACCAGTTAGTTAACTAACATTTCGAAATATCACTTATCTGTTAAGTTGCTTTTCCGTCTGAGAGCGATTATTTTCTGAAGGTTTTGTAACACGCATTGTAATTGGTTGGCGTTTGAATGAATGAAATGTAGGTTTTACGTCCACTCAGCT
The DNA here is from genome assembly GCA_017654935.2 of Phymorhynchus buccinoides. Lineage (NCBI taxonomy): Eukaryota > Metazoa > Mollusca > Gastropoda > Neogastropoda > Raphitomidae > Phymorhynchus > Phymorhynchus buccinoides. The sequence continues at coordinate 98,639 of JAGGCT020004073.1, forward strand.
GCAAAACAGCACACATGGGATGAACCATCAACCAACCATCATTCAAAGCTCTGAGCAGATCCTGGAGGTACTGCAGGTCCGATCCGTGATAAAAATTGCTAATAAAAAAAAAAAGATATTGAAGGTATGTAACTCTTTCACAGTGTAAATGGGAAAAGATTGCTGATCTGCAGTACAGCCAATGGGATTTCGTGTCACACAAAAACAGTTAAGGAGTTGGTTTTCTTGTCAAAATGCCACTTAACTGTTAAGTGACATTTTCTTATTCCAATTAACAGTTAACTGACTTTTCTTTTGCCGGAAGTTGATTATAATAATAATAATAATAATTGTACATTTATATAGCGCTTTACCTCAGATGAGCCCAAAGCGCTTTACAATCAATGATATTATATCAGTTAACTACTTAACTGGAATAAGAAAAGACACTACTTAACTGGTATATTATTAAAGCCAGTTAACTTCTTAACTGGTATATTAAAGCCAGTTAACTACTTAACTGGTATTTTATCATTTTTGAGCCCCATAGACATTTTCGCTGCGAGAAACGATCGAACGGGAAACCCAGTTCCCGTCGACTTTGCTTGCGCGCGGGGGCTAAAATTAGCTCCTCCCCGACGACCCAAGTCCTCGCAAAAAACCTAAAGCACACATGTGTGTTTATATCGGCTGGGTGTGTGTGTATGTGTTGTAGTGTACGTGTGTGTGTGTGTGGTATGCGTGTAGTTGAGGGTTTAGAGCGTCTACTACTGCGGAAAGCGTCAGTCAGTACGCGGCACGACTTTTTGTGTGTTGTTGTGACTGTGTGCCAGCGTTCGGATTCCCACACAAATTGAACTCGGGGGGGAGGGTGAGAGCAAAGGAATGTGTGGGGTTTTTTGAAAGAAGGAAAATAATTGATTTCCTCGCTACTAGTTCCCAGTATGAAAACGTCGCGTTCTTGGCGCATGGTTTGAAGTGGGTTTGAAGAGTGTTTACTTTTGTGGATGAGAAACAATTCTGCTTCATTTCGTGTGTTGAAAAAAAAAAGTGGAAGTGATGGTTTGATTTTTTGGGGTTTTTTTTTGGATGTGTGTGTGTGTTAGTTTTGAAAACTGAAAGAGAGAATATACTTTCGTCGATCAGACTAGTGCTTATTCTTGATGTTTTTATGATTTCTACTTTATGATATTGCAAACACACTCTGTTGCTCCTTTTTCAGTTTAACGGGTATTTGGGGCAATCAGCTAATAACCTAGACTAGCCAGCAAGCGCAGCCCTTAAGTGATTTGTTGTGGTGTGCACCAACTTGCTGCTGGGCTGTAGTTTGGGGTGATCGATGATAGATCGATAGTCGCTGCTCAAGCGAGACCGTCCGCGCGAGCGCGCGCGCGCGGTCCCACACACGTGCCCCGTTTTACTGGAGCGTGAAAAGGGGGAGGGGGGGGGGTAGTAATAGTGAGGAAGGGAGCGTATTCCACCCCCACTCTCCATCCACCCCCCCCCCCCCCCACACACACACCACACACTCTCCCACCCCGCCCTCTTTTTTTTTGTCTGCCCGCGTTTGGGTATTTTTTTTTCTTATTTTGCTTTTGTTTATCCGGATATGTGACATTTTGCGGGTGTTGGTAGGTAAGGCGCTTGAGTTTGTGTGTACTTTAAATACTGAGTAGGCGAGCTGTAGGGTGGTGATCTGATGTGCTGATGATGATGAAATTAGCGTCCAATCGGTCAGAGACCCCTGTGGACGGTATTCCTAAATACACAATCGTGTGGGTCAACGGTTTCTAATTATAGGGTTCTCTTTTACTAGTTTCAGCAGGCCTACTCTGCTAGAAACGTGGTTTGAAGAATCCTGCATCGTTTATTTTTACGGAGACTCTCGTAATATGCACTGGGTGGCTAAATGGATCAATCTCAACCGTGCTAAACCCAGGATAGTACACTGGTAGTGTGTGACACTCTTTTTTCCATGTTTTGATTTTGTTTTGGAGAAAAGTTTAGAACTCTCGTAGCTTCGCTGCCCTTCAGAAGAGATTTCTGAAGGTGTTTCGTTTTCTAGATCAAGCACAGGCGCTGGACAGATGTTGACATTTTACGTAGCTGAACGATCGCAAACTGATGATCCACTCTAAGCACAGGCGCCGGACAGATGTTGACATTTACGTAGCAGAATGCTCGCAAACTGATGATCCACTCTAAGCACAGGCGCCGGACAGATGTTGACATTTACGTAGCAGAACGCTCACAGACTGACGATACTCTAATCACAGGCGCCGGACAGATGTCAACATTTTACGTAGCAGAACTGCTCACAGACTGATGATCCACTCTAAGCACAGGCGCCAGACAGATGTGAACATTTACGTATCAGAATGCTCACAGACTGATGATAATACACTCTAAGCACAGGCGCTGGACAGATGTTGACATTTTACCTTGCAGAACACTCTCACAGACTGATGATCCACAGTTGAACTCATGAACAGCATGAACCCGGGGCCCATGCCCCCCCACTCCATGAACAGCATGCCCCCCATGCCCCCCGGCGGGGGTCCGGTGGTGACGGGGATGGGGGGCTGCCCCCCTGGCCCCCCCGACCCGTTCTTCACCTCCCCGTTCTCTCCTTTCTACAGGCGGCCCGGCCCCCCCGGCCCCCCTCCTGCAGGATTCATGGGACACCAGCAGCCCGACTACCGCATCCACGAGCTGAACAAGCGACTGCAGCAGAGAAACGAGGTGAGAGACGGAGAGAGAGAGAGAGAGAGAGAGACGGAGACGGAGAGAGAGAGTGAGAGAGAGACTGAAAGAGAGAGGGAGAGGGAGAGAGAGAGAGACGGAGAGAGAGAGACTGAAAGAGAGAGGGAGAGAGAGAGACACAGAGAGAGATTGATTGATTCCTACTAGTACTATAGGCACCTGAAAGAGACACTTGGACTGGTTGGGTTAATTAACTTAATACAGGCGCCTGACTTGATTCCTAGGCTCAGTCCCTTGTCTACCTTCCTGCCCCTCTCTCTCTCTCTCTCTCTCTCTCTCTCTCTCTCTCTCTCTCTCTCTCTCTCTCTCTCTCTCTCTCTCTCTCTCTCTCTCTCTCATCATTCATTCCAATGCTTAGGTGGGGATGTTGAGTGTTTAAGGATAATGCATGCTGTTGATGTGTATTTTTTTCTTATCAATTTGACATTTTATAATGCTTTCAGTAAAGGTAAAGATGTGCCACCCCCCCCTGCATTTCTCGGTTAATTGTATTTTTCCGTTTTTGCCTTTCTTACCATACATAAAGCTGTATTTTAGGAACATTTGGTAAAGGTCAAGATGTGCCACCCCCCCTGCATTTCTCGGTTAATTCTATTTTTCCGTTATTGCCTTTCTTACCATACATAAAGCTGTATTTTAGGAACATTTTTAGCTAATAACCTTTTTGGAATACTAACCCTATCCCTAACCCTAGCCCTAAACCTACCCCTACCCCCCACCCTATAAGACGGGAAAACGCAACGAACCACAACTGTGACAAATCGCGGTGTACTGCAGTACATAGTGGGGGGTAGGGTTAGGTTTAGGGCTAGGGTTAGGGCTAGGGTTAGTATTCCAAAAAGGTTATTAGCTGAAAATGTTCCTAAAATACAGCTTTATGTTTGGTAAGAAAGGCAAAAACGGACAAATAGAATTCACCGAGAAATGCAGGGGGGGTGGCACATCTTTACCTTTGCCGAACATTTTTAGCTAATAACCTTTTTGAAATACTAACCCTAGCCCTAAACCTAACCCTACCCCCCCCCACTATGTACTGCAGTACACCGCGATTTGTCAGTTGTGGTTCGTTGCGTTTTTCCGTCTTATAGGGTGGGGGGTAGGGTTAGGCTTAGGGCTAGGGTTAGGGATAGGGTTAGTATTCCAAAAAGGTTATTAGCTAAAAAGGTTCCTAAAATACAGCTTTATGTATGGCAAGAAAGGCAAAAACGGAAAAATACAATTAACCGAGAAATGTAGGGGTGGTGGCACATCTTGACCTTTACCCATTGTGTCATGATTTACGTCAGATTTGATGTGTGTGTGTGTGTGTGTGTGTGTGTGTGTGTGTGTGTGTGTGTGTGTGTGTGTGTGTGTGTGTGCTCTTACTAGCACTGCACTCATGTACAGTGTGAATACTTGTCAGTCTTGACTCCCTGTGTGGTGACTGTACTATCACATTGTGATTTTGCCTGTGTGCTATGTGTGTGTGTGTGTGTGTGTGTGCATGACATTGTGTGTGTGTGCATGTATTTGTGTGTGTGTGTGCGTGTGCGCATGCGTGTCATGTGTGTGTGTGTGCATGTTGTGTGTGTATGCATGCAGTGTGTGTGTGTGTGTGTGTGTGTGTGTGCATGTTGTGAGTGTGTAAATGTGTGTGTGTGTGTGCATGTGTGTGTGTGTGTGTGTGTGTGTATACATTGTGTGTGTGTGTGTGCATGTGTGTGTGTGTGTGTGTGTGTGCATGTGTGTGTGTGTGTGTGTGTGTGCAGTTGTGGTGTGTGTGTGTGTGTGTTGTGTGTGTGTGTGTGTGTGAGTGTGTGTGCATGTGTGTGTGTGTGTGTGTGTGTGTGTGTGTAATGTGTGTGTGTGTGTGTGTGTTGTGTGTGTGTGTGTGTGTGTGTGTGTGTGTTGTGTGTGTGGCATGTGTGTGTATAAATGTGTGTGTGTGTGTGTGTGTATGCGACTCTTGTGTGCCACTGTGTGACTGGAGTCTTTCTATGTGACTGTCATGTGGGTGTTAGTACTGTTACTGGTAGTTAACAGGTAGGTAGGTGGTGGTGGTGCGCGTGTGTGGTTATGAGGTAGGTAGACTGACTGTTAACACTGTGCTCCACCCATCCAACTTCAGTCATAAGGCTACCCAACTGTGAATCTGTAAGTGTAACTGTGTAAGGCATGAATCTTATCAAATATTACTATCTACGTGAAGCTGATAAAGTCCTGCTAATTTTGTTCACTATGTAATTACCCCCACTCATCATTCTTATACAAAATATTAGCAAGGCTGTGCACTTTAGACCCCCTCTCCCCCCCCCCCCCCCCCCCCCCCCTCATGTTTACAACCCATGGGTCTAGATGTATAAATGTACACATCACCCTTTGTTCAATTTCGTTATCTCCTCTCTTGGCCTCACTATTTCATTCTTTGATTAACCAAACTTCCTTTCGAGGCTTACCAGTTTGTTCTGTGTTGTGTGTTGTTTATGTGTAACATATTCAAGGTTAGAAGGCTATGCCACTCTTGGATAGATGTTGATTTGTTTGTATGTCATCCTCTCCACCATTGTTGATGTGTACTGTGTGGGTGGAGGGTGGAGGCGAACTTGGCACATTCTTTTTTGAGAATGATGCTTTGTTTGTCTCACTTCTGTTCTGACCCACGCACTGCTAGGTGATCGGTATCGTAATCAACTTTGGTGGAGGGGAGTTAATTAGAAAGAGAGTATTCACCCTTTGTTGAATTTAGTTTAGCTTAGGTTTGCGCAATCATTGTTAAACTTAATCAAATTAAACAATCAAGAAAGGGCTTAAAGGGCCGAGAGGCCCACTTCTAGCCCTATTAGTATTACACTTCTACACTACTACTACTACTACACAGGGCTCCCAATAGTCCCACAAAACAAGGGGTCCCAGGGACTCCTTCACTTACAGCATAGAGAGTCCTAGGGGTGGAATCAAGGGTCCCAGTGGCATTGCGAAAGCTAAAAATAATCTTTCTAGTGCATCCCTGGGACCCCCTGCACATTCTTTAAAAGCCTTAAGGGTCCTCTAGAATTCTAGTACTTCATAGACCCCCAAATGGGGGTCCCTGGGAGCTACTGTATTGCGGTCTACATGATTCATTGAATATAGTGAACAATACTACAGTGGAATACTGCTAGCTCAAAAATGGGTAACTCAAAAACATTGGATAAATAAAAAATAAAAAAATTTGGTCCCAGTTTAATTATAAAGTTAAATGAGGCTTACCTTGAAGTCGAAGTTTAACCCTTTCACCGCCAATGTCGCATTTATGCACCACACTGGTTTAACACCCATGTCACTAAAAGGCATCAAGTCAGGGCCTGTTATCCAAAGACCCTGTTTTCTTGATTTGGGGAGGTAAGGACAGACCTAATGTCATACACGTCACAGGAATTCTCAGTATTGCAGATACAAATTATTCTCTACCTAGCTAAGTTTAATGGTATTTTTTGTCTGAAAAATGGCTGGCGGTGAAAGGGTTAACTGTAATTATATTGAGTGTGCTGTTGGGAAGAGGTACACACACTCTGACCAGGGGATTAACCAATCAGCATACGAGATATAATAATCTTTCTAAAGAGTCTTTTTAACTCAAAATCCCGCTCTGGCATAAGGCTGTGTTCAGACCATAAGCTAGAACACCAAGGCTACATGAAAATGTTCTGCATAGTTATGCGGGGATTGTCTTTTAGCCATGACAAGCTTCTAGCGTAACATCATCGGTCTAAAAAAAAACACGAAATTGGAGTGTGGCTGCTCATGTGGCGGAGTAAAAAAAAAAAGGTCACACACGTAATGTTCTCATCCCTAGCTGGTGCATTTGTACCATAGTGTTCAAGTGCGTCTGCTGTTGGGGTGATCCCTGGAGTCCTTAAGCCAGGGCATGACAACACTAGCAACAACAATTACTCAAAATATTGCCTTTCTCAAAATAAAATTTCAGTCCCTCTTTCTAATCTTCTGTGAACCCAGGCCATAGGGCCATAATGAGTAAGGTATGTATGTGTCCGTTTTTCAGTTTTTACTGGTCTCCCCGCTGCGTACAGCCGACACATTCTGATTTTGGAGGAGCTCAAAGGAGAAAAAAAGTATTTGGAAGATTTGTGCTCGTAAAAAGGCAGGAGAATGGGCCAATAAGTCAGAAAGATAGTAGATGATAGAAAGCAAAGGGAAAAGGCAGAGTCAAAGAGAGTGGCAGATTAGGGGAAGTTACAAGCCCAGAACTTCCAGAAGGTGGGGGAACTATTTCTTACAAAAGACCCCCCGGGGAGAATCAGTCCCTCCAATTTTGACTTTAAAAGCGATTTTCACTGTAATAGCAGGATTTCAACACATTCACAGACAATATTGCTTAAAGGGTAAACAACGGGTCTTTTTCGCCGTAAAAGCTCTGCCTGGCGGTGGCTCGCACAACAGGGAACAGAGAAGGGCGAACCGTCTCTCTCGCCAGCTGTGATTCAAATGCGGGCGCGCGTTCAGCGCCTCCCCTCTTTTATAGTCCGGCCGTGCCAGAGTGTAGAGTGGCACAGTGGTAGCGCGTTCGCCTCGTGTCAAGTAAACCCGAGTTCGAACCTGGATACAGGGGATTTTTTTCTCTCACTTTGCACTAGGCCTTATCATGGTCTGAACGTGGAGTCTTTCGGATGAGACGATAAACCGAGGTCCCATGTGCCCATGCACTTAGCACACGTTAAACCCAGTGGTAACGAAGAAGTTGTCATTTGGTCAAAATTTCACCCCACCCCCCTTCCTTCCTCATCAGTCACACAAAAATTGCATGCAAAAGAAAAAAAAGGTGGCGCGCCTCTGGCTGCGACGCGCTCTCCAGGTGGGAGCAACCCGAATTTCACAGAGACGCCTCTGTGACTATAAAGTACCTAATACCTAATACCTTTAATCAGATTGATGGCTGACAGAAGTGGTGCCAGTTGGACAGCCGTAGCACTGAGGTTGGCTGTGTGGGGCAGGGCCTTGGGTGGGTGTCAGTCGTGTGGTGTCATGTCACTGCCTGCCTCAGTGCCTTGCCTCGAGGGGACACAGTTGGGGGCTTAGGTGCTGTGTAGTCCGTCACTGTGTTCTTTTTTGCTTGTTAATTGTGCATGAGCTGTGTCAGGGTGATGGGGGTGGGGGGTGGGGTTGTGTCGTGTGTGTGTGTGTGTGTGTGTGTGTGTGTGGTGTGTGTGTGTGTGTGTGTGTGTGTGTGTCACTGTGTGTGTGTGTGTGTGTGTGTGTGTGTGTGTGTGTGTGTGTGTGTGTATATATGTATTTGTGTGTGTGTGTATATATATATGTGTGTGTGTGTGAGAGAGAGAGAGAGAGAGAGAGAGAGAGAGAGAGAGAGAGAGAGAGAGAGCATGTACACAGCCTCAGGGCTGCATTCAAAAAGAACTATGAAAAGGTGCCTTGGCTCCCTCCCCTCATTCTTCTATCTCTCACTCCACAGAGTGTTCGTCTTTGTCAGTCCCTCTGTCTTTCTGTCCAGGCTGTATCTTGTGAACTGTTCTACAGAATCGCTTCAAATTTTGTGTGGTGGTGCATTGCTACGAATAGAGGGGGGTCTGTGGACAAACTATAACTGTGCTGACCTTGACCTTGGAGTTTGACCCTGAAAACGTAATTTTTTTCTGTGTGGCCATATCTTTCACATCGATGGACTTACGATGTTCAGACTTGGTATGTGGGTCAGTGATCGCATTTACTGATAATTATCAATAAAATACTGATTGCAAAACCAAAATACTGAAAACAATTTGACCTGTCAGTCCCAGGGACTGATAAAATGTTGCTAGGACTGATCAGTTGTTTAACTGAGGCTTTGATATTGTGATTTTCACCGGTTTTTGTTTCCCCTGGGACTGGTTTTGACACCGGTTGTTGGGGGGCATTATCACTGATGGGACTGGTTTTTGAAATCCCTAGCGTGATCACTGTGGGTGCTGTGGCTTAAATGGATGGTAATTCCCAATATTGGGTACTGATCAAGGTCAAGGTTAGGAACGTAGATCTTGGGCATGTCAAATTGGTGTTTTAGCCTCTCTTTTTGTGTGTGTGGCAAATTTAAAAAAAGTTTGTGTCTGCTTTCAGGAGAGTGACAACCTCTGGTGGGATGCCTTTGCCACAGAGTTCTTTGAGGACCTACGTTGTGGGCACTGAAAGGGTTAAAAAGTTTGTGTCTGCTTTCAGGAGAGTGACAACCTCTGGTGGGATGCCTTTGCCACAGAGTTCTTTGAGGACGATGCCTCCCTGACCCTGACCTTCTGCCTGGAGGATGGACCTAAGAGATACAGTCAGTGTGTGTGTGTGTGTGTGTGTGTGTGTGTGTGTGTGTGTGTGTGTGTGTGTGTGTGTGTGTGTGTGTGTGAATGCCTCCATGACCCTGACCTTCTGCCTGGAGGATGGACCTAAGAGATACAGTCAGTGTGTGAGTGTGTATATGTGTGTGTGTGTATGTGTGTGTTTAATTTTTACTTTTTTTTTAATACAATGTACTGGTATATTTCTCCGAATTTCCTCCGTCAGTCAAGTGGTTTATGATAATAGAACTACAGCAGAGTCCTGATAACTCAAAAACGGGTAACTCAAAAAAACACTGAATAACTCACAATAATATTTGGGTCCCAGTTTTATAATCTCTGTGTTGAAAAGTCTTTTTAACTCAAAGTATTGGCTATCTCAAAATAAGATTTCAGTCCCTTAATTATTGTGAGTTATCCAGGGTTTAGAGTTATCAGGATTCCACTGTCACTTGAAAAGTCTTTTTAACTCAAAATATTGGCTATCTCAAAATAAGATTTCAGTCCCTTCAATTCTGATGTAAGCGATTTGTACTGTACATGGACAAGTTAGAATAACTGATATTTTCATAATAAGGGCGTGTGCAGGTACATGCAGAAACCTGTGCGCATAACCCATCCACAATCCACAAATAAAGTGAAAGAAAGTCACAAATAAGTGCATGGGATATGGGGATGGGTTTCAAGTCAAGTCAAGTCGAAGTCAAAATGATCTTTAATGACGATAAAGGAATAAGCTAAACAAAGCTTTTTTTCATCCTGTCGTCATAAATAAATAAGAAATACAACTGAAGCAAACAAGATGAAAAGCAAAAACTGTAAACAAAAAAATCAATTTACAATGAAATATATGGAAAAAATACTCATATGTTCCGCAAGCACAATACCATTTCAGTGTAATGTGTACACTCCTTCATATTTCTTACTTCCAGGTTGTTTGGTTTTTCCCTGGATTGCAGATGGGTTTCCAATCCTATCCGCAATTTGCGTGTTTATGTGTTATGCCCAATCCGTGATATTGCCTATTTCATGAAATGGGCAAAATGCTTTTCTCAATTTATGAAATGGATAATGTATATCACATTTTTGAATCCCCATTCACACAGGTATTGATTAAGATTGATTCAATGGTATCACACTTTTCTACATTGTATTTGCACCCCTACCCTGCCCCCCAACTCCACCAGATGCTAAGCTGGGGCATGCCTGAGCCACATGTTGAATCATGTTTTTTCAAATTAAGTCTGAATAAAATAATTTTAACTCATCTACAGATTCGTTTGAACCAATTCTTGATCTATGTGTGCTAATGAACAAAAACTATTTTTCATTCATATTGCTTTTCTCAATTGCAAATTATAAATTGGATATTTCACGAACTGGGCAATTTCATGGATTGGGCGTAACATATGTACACGCAGCCTAAAACCCTCACACATTCGCTTCTATGGGTTTTCCAATCCCATCCGCAATGTGCATGTATATGTGCACACACGCAGCCTAAAACCTGCACACATTCGCTTCTATGGGTTTTCTTTTTTCGCCGTGCGTGCAGCCATCGGGCGGACGCTGATCCCGCGCTACTTCCGCAGCATCTTTGAGGGCGGGGTGACGGACCTCCACTACGTGCTGAAGCACCCCAAGGAGTCCTTCCACAACACCACCATCAGCCTGGACTGCGAGCAGGCCTCCATGGTCACCCAGCATGGCAAGCCCATGTTCCCCTACGTGAGTGGTACAAACAACACCCCGTGTGTTCCCCTATAGGAGTGGTACAAACAAACCCTGTGTTCCTCTATAGGAGTGGTACAAACAAACCCAACGTTCCCCTACATGAGTGGGACAACAAACCATGTGTTCCCTCCCCTATAGGAGTGCAGACCTGTTTACTCTACTCTTTTCGAGTTGTATTCTACTCAATTTGGACCTCTACTACTCTTCAAAATGGAAAATAATGCTCTAATTACTCATTTTCAGTGAACATTGTTTGATGGTTTAATGAAGAGGACTACTCATTTTACACAAAAACTACTCATTTCAGCTATCCAGACTACTCAAGAATTGTGTAGGGGGTAAACAGGTCTGGGAGTGGTACAACAAGCCCCATGTTCCCCTAATAGGAGTGGTACAAGCAAACCCAATGTTCCCCTATAGGAGTGGTACAAACAAACCCAACGTTCCCCTATAGGAATGGTAGAAACAAACCCTGTGTTCCCCTATAGGAATGGTACAAACAAACCCTGTGTTCCCCTATAGGAGTGGTACAAACAAACCCTGTGTTCCCCTATCGGAGTGGTACAAACAAACCTAATGTTCCCCTATATGAGTGGTACAAACAAACCCCATGTTCCCCTATAGGAGTGGTACAAACAAACCCTGTG
>JAGGCT020004073.1:117557-128642 GCA_017654935.2 Phymorhynchus buccinoides
TACCCTAGTGTATTCGTGATGAAGTCCCTGTGTATCTCACAGGCGGTGTGTGCGTGAATCGTGATGGAGTGTATGGGTGCGTTGCCCCATATTATTATGTTAATGTATACCCTAGTGTATTCGTGATGAAGTCCCTGTGTATCTCACAGGCGGTGTGTGCGTGAATCGTGATGGAGTGTATGGGTGCGTTGCCCCATATTATTATGTTAATGTATACCCTAGTGTATTCGTGATGAAGTCCCTGTGTATCTCACAGGCGGTGTGTGCGTGAATCGTGATGGAGTGTATGGGTGCGTTGCCCCATATTATTATGTTAATGTATACCCTAGTGTATTCGTGATGAAGTCCCTGTGTATCTCACAGGCGGTGTGTGCGTGAATCGTGATGGAGTGTATGGGTGCGTTGCCCCATATTATTATGTTAATGTATACCCTAGTGTATTCGTGATGAAGTCCCTGTGTATCTCACAGGCGGTGTGTGCGTGAATCGTGATGGAGTGTATGGGTGCGTTGCCCCATATTATTATGTTAATGTATACCCTAGTGTATTCGTGATGAAGTCCCTGTGTATCTCACAGGCGGTGTGTGCGTGAATCGTGATGGAGTGTATGGGTGCGTTGCCCCATATTATGTTAATGTATACCCTAGTGTATTCGTGATGAAGTCCCTGTGTATCTCACAGGCGGTGTGTGCGTGAATCGTGATGGAGTGTATGGGTGCGTTGCCCCACATTATTATGTTAATGCATACCCTAGTGTATTCGTGATGAACTCCTGGTGTCTCTCTCACAGGCGATGGATCCAGCCATGATGGAACAGCTGCCCAAAAACATCACCCGCCAGGGGCTCACCAACTACACACTCAATTTCCTCAGGGTGAGTCTACCGCAAGGTTTTCGCTTTTATCTCGTAGCAAAATATCCCTCCGCCAAGGAGCGCAGGCAGATTTGAGGGGGGTTACGGGGTTTGGGAACCACCACACTCCCCACTCTTCATTTTTTGTTGGTTAACTCTTTCACCACATACTAATTCCCAGTAACTCTTACACCACATACTAATTCCCAGTAACTCTTACACCACATACTAATTCCCAGTAACTCTTACACCACATACTAATTCCCAGTAGCTCTTACACCACATACTAATTCCCAGTAGCTCTTACACCACATACTAATTCCCAGTAGCTCTTACACCACATACTAATTCCCAGTAGCTCTTACACCCCATACTAATTCCCAGTAGCTCTTACACCCCATACTAATTCCCAGTAACTCTTACACCACATACTAATTCCCAGTAGCTCTTACACCACATACTAATTCCCAGTAACTCTTACACCACATACTAATTCCCAGTAACTCTTTCACCACATACTAATTCCCAGTAGCTCTTACACCACATACTAATTCCCAGTAGCTCTTACACCACATACTAATTCCCAGTAACTCTTACACCACATACTAATTCCCAGTAGCTCTTACACCACATACTAATTCCCAGTAACTCTTACACCACATACTAATTCCCAGTAACTCTTACACCACATACTAATTCCCAGTAACTCTTACACCACATACTAATTCCCAGTAACTCTTACACCACATACTAATTCCCAGTAACTCTTACACCACATACTAATTCCCAGTAGCTCTTACACCACATACTAATTCCCAGTAGCTCTTTCACCACATACTAATTCCCAGTAACTCTTACACCACATACTAATTCCCAGTAGCTCTTTCACCACATACTAATTCCCAGTAGCTCTTACACCACATACTAATTCCCAGTAGCTCTTTCACCACATACTAATTCCCAGTAGCTCTTTCACCACATACTAATTCCCAGTAGCTCTTTCACCACATACTAATTCCCAGTAACTCTTACACCACATACTAATTCCCAGTAACTCTTACACCACATACTAATTCCCAGTAGCTCTTACACCACATACTAATTCCCAGTAACTCTTACACCACATACTAATTCCCAGTAGCTCTTACACCACATACTAATTCCCAGTAGCTCTTTCACCACATACTAATTCCCAGTAGCTCTTTCACCACATACTAATTCCCAGTAACTCTTACACCCCATACTAATTCCCAGTAGCTCTTACACCACATACTAATTCCCAGTAACTCTTACACCACATACTAATTCCCAGTAACTCTTACACCACATACTAATTCCCAGTAACTCTTACACCCCATACTAATTCCCAGTAACTCTTACACCACATACTAATTCCCAGTAACTCTTACACCACATACTAATTCCCAGTAGCTCTTACACCACATACTAATTCCCAGTAACTCTTACACCACATACTAATTCCCAGTAACTCTTACACCACATACTAATTCCCAGTAACTCTTACACCACATACTAATTCCCAGTAGCTCTTTCACCACATACTAATTCCCAGTAACTCTTACACCACATACTAATTCCCAGTAACTCTTACACCACATACTAATTCCCAGTAACTCTTACACCCCATACTAATTCCCAGTAGCTCTTTCACCACATACTAATTCCCAGTAGCTCTTACACCACATACTAATTCCCAGTAGCTCTTACACCACATACTAATTCCCAGTAGCTCTTACACCACATACTAATTCCCAGTAGCTCTTACACCACATACTAATTCCCAGTAGCTCTTACACCACATACTAATTCCCAGTAGCTCTTTCACCACATACTAATTCCCAGTAACTCTTACACCCCATACTAATTCCCAGTAGCTCTTTCACCACATACTAATTCCCAGTAACTCTTACACCCCATACTAATTCCCAGTAGCTTTTCACCATAGACGTAGTAAAATCGGCAGTTTTTATCTCTATCTACTTTTACTTACTTTGTTTGCGCACCAAGTGTGAGTGTTTGGTATTGTTGGACAGAACAAGTCTCTAGCTATACCTACATCAAGTTTCTTCGACTATTTTTTTCCATTTTCACACCAAGAATGCATGAATACAAGCATACCCATCTTGTTCCGATAGTGTTTTTTTGCCTCTTTGCCACTATTGGCTGCGCTTTCGGTTAGTCTTCTCAAAAGCTGTTTGCGACAAATTTACACCAGTTTGCTCAAGGGAAAGCACTCGGAAGACAGATAACTGATTGCTGAATATAGTTAAGGAAGTTATTTCCCTTAGACCGTACTTAGACATGCACTGTTCATAGACAAAGTCACCACATATATATATGCGTGCTGCGTACTGAACGGAGGAAGCTTCTACCACACATATGTGTGTGCTACATCGTGAAAAAGTTAAAGAAAAAGGGGTAGAATCCATGTCAAAATGTTAACTTATTTCTCCAGGAGAGGCCTTGATTGCTTCTTTTCCATTCAAATTATCATCAGCTTATGGGGGGCTTCTTCCCTGAGACACCCCCCTCCCAACTGAGCCATTGGAACCACCCCCTTCTTGACAGACTGATCCGCCCCTGAGGAGGCTAGTTTTTTCGTTGATGGAAGTAGAGTCGATCCTCACCGAAAGTTACTAAACCCTCCACTGCCAGAGCAAAACAGAGAAATTATCGATGTTTTTTAAAATAAAATTTAAAACAGATCTGTTAAACTCGATCTGAGAAAATGGTCTCTAGAAAATGGTCTGGAGGCATATCTTTCCTGATATATATATATATCTTTTACCTCATGTCTGATGTTCTATTTATATTTCAATTTGTAAAGTGCACAGAGCATGCTCATAGTGTGGAATGTTAGCGCTATAGCAAATAAAATTATTATGATTATATTATTATATATCCTGACTTGAGTCACAGATTGGATTCTAGAGGGGAAGTATTGTTTTCTGCTCCTTTTGCTATCTTTGCTGTTTGCAGTTTTCTTGTGTGTCTGTGTTGATAAAAGGCGCATTCGCCGAAATATCCCCGTTGTCTCTTGTGAATAAATGAACGTCACTTTACACTTGTTATGTGCTCGTTTGTTTGTTGTGTTTTCCAGTGACGTAGCAGTCTGTTTCAATTTCCTGTCTAAGCCAAATGCCATCATCATTCTAGGGCTATGACATCAAAAGTTATGACATCATCAATGACATCACACATCCAGACAGGACTGGGCAGGGAGGGGGTTAACCCTTTCACCACCAGCCATTTCCAGCAAAAATATACCATTGGGTAGAGAAAAAAATTGTTTGCAATATTATGAATTCCTCTGTGATATATATAACATTAGGCTTATCCTTACCTCCCAAAATTAAGAAAATAGAGTATTCGGATAACAGGACCTTATTTGATGCTTTTTAGTGACATGGGTGTTAAACCATTGTGGTGCAAAAACGCAACATTGGCGGTGAAAGGGTTAAGAAATGAAATCACATTCAGTTTTACAATCACATTCATGCCAAAGTCTATCGTTTAACTCATTCCATGCTGGCCAGTTGCTTCCCTTTGCAAGCGTTCTGTACTGGCCGATTTGCATAGGTTGCCCAAAAAATTATTTTCTAAATAATGGTAACAGATACAAATGTGACATTTTGGCAATATGACTTATATGTACACAATATACAGTACTAACACCTGCAACAGTTTCAAAACATCCACTTGATTAGTTTTGATTTGTGATATTTTAAAATAAATGCATGCTTTGTTAAGCCAGGCACACTCATAATAGCGAAAATATAATTTTAAGGTCCCAAAATAGCCTACAGCCAGCCAATCAGTGTGGAGAAGCATGAATGAAACGTAGTAGTAGCCCTCTGAGCCACTTTGAAGCATGCATGACTGTTAACCTATGAACTATGAATTTTTAAAGTTCACATGCGATATCCCGTTACCTTAGTAACGAGGCGTTGTGCGCATGCCCTGCGACGAGAGCGCAGGTTAGTATAGAAAGAGTTAAGTTTTCCAATGATGTATAACTAACTGCATGTTTAAGACAAGAAGGGTTATTTGGGTTTTTTGGCATAACTCTTACTTCCAAACTGTAGTTCCCAAAGTTATATTCACTTATTCAGCTTACAGCACTGAAAGAGCTACTAGGGTTAATTCAAGATAATATATATATACGGAAATAGCTTTTAGATTTCACTTCATGTATTAATCCTCAGAAGTCGGAGTGTGGCTGCCCACCAAGTGGCGGGGTAATAAAAAAAAGTGTCACACACGGAACGTTCTCATCCCCTAGCTGGTGGATTTGTACCATAGTGTTCAATTGCTTCGGCTGTTGGGGCCCAACAGCCGAAGCAATTGAACACTACAGGGTGATCCCTGGAGTCTTTAAGCTAGGGTATGACAACAACTTTGTGTATTTTTAGCAGTGTGTGTGTGTGTGTGCACCTGTGTCTATGCATGGGCGCAACTTTTCCTGGTGTACAAGAATTTCCTGATTTTTAATTTTACCATAAAAGGAAGTTCCTGTTTTTTGAATTTCTCAAACAAGATCTGTGTGTCTACTGTATTTTTCAAACCCTTTACAATAAGCATTTGTATAAATTGTGGAAAAATCAAACTAAAATACCTTCGTAAATCAATATTTGCTTCAGTTGCAGGGGGACATTACCCCTGGACCCCGGCCTTTCAGGGGGTTTTTTCATTGTGTGTAGTTGCACCCATGTGTGTGTGTCTTTATGCGTTTTCAGCTGTGTGTGATCCTGGAGCCGATGCAGGAGCTGATGTCTCGTCACAAGGCCTACGGCCTGAACCCCCGCGACTGCCTCAAGACCACCCTGTTCCAGAAGTGGCAGAGGATGGTGGCCCCTGTGGGAAAAGGTGGGAAATGATGGGAAATGTATTGTTCTGTATTGTATTGTACTGTATTGTATTGCTGTCACTGCCTAACCTTTTCGCAGTGCCATTTTTCAGCCAAAAAATACCATTAAACTTAACTAGGTAGAGAAAAAATATTTCTGCAATATTGCGAATTTCTCTGTAAATATTACGTCGCTGTCCGACGCTAACCGTGTATTTACACAATCAGTGATTTTACAGGAGCATCAAAAAACATATTCGCCTGCTACAAAGTCAATCCCCATTTGATATACGCTTGACCCTTCTTCTTTACCGATGAGTAAACATGTGACACAATAAAAGTTGCATTAACACCCAAAATTTTCGTGATAATTCAGTTACACGGTTAGTCACAAAGTTAGTGCATTGTTCTCACAATGGAAGATACGACATGTGCCGGCAGTTACACGATTAGTGTGACCAGTTACACGCTTATCGCGTCAAAACCAGCAACAACCAGGCCACATACACGATTATTTCCGTGGTATCGTGTGACAAATTTGAGCATTTTCATTGGTCGCAGACACAAGATATTTATAGAAGACCTGCGTGAGGTCACTGGAAGGAGTTTCAGTAAAAAATCTATTTTTGTAACATTTTGTAGATACACGGTTAGCGCGGACAGCGACGATATATATAACATTAGGCAAATCCTACAGCAAATGGAACACAGGTGCTGCGATTTCGCAGTTTAGTGACATGGGTGTTAAACCAGTGTGGTGAATTGTTGTGACATTGGCTGTGAAAGGGTTAAGAGTTTCTGGCCCCGTTTTCAAACATTCTGTGAACTGTTTGATGTAAGCATTTTGTAAAAATTACTAGTGGGCAGGTAAGCAACTTTGCTGTGATTTCACAGTTTCCGTGGGGGTCAGTGTAGGTGAATTGCTCTGATCTCTGTGGTTGCAGAGTCCTCCCGGCCCCACAGCAAGCAGCAGAAGAGGAAAGGCAAGATGAACAAAGGTGTTGCTATTTCGCATTTTTCGTGGCAGTCAGTATGCGGTCATTTCTGTGTGGGCAGAGTCCTCCCGCCCCCCAGCAAGCAGCAGAAGAGGAAAGGCAAGATGAACAAAGGTGTTGCCATTTCGCATTTTTTCGTGGCAGTCAGTATAAGCAGAGCTGATTCTAGGGCGCGGGATTGGTACAATCCCCCCAAAATCTGTTCCTTCCCGCAATAATCGGGTCTAAATGCGGGCCGACGCCCGCATATTTGCAGAACTGCCCGCACTTTTTACCGATCGCTGCAGGAATTCCTTCGTCGTCTGCTAAATCCGTCGTCTGCACAAACCGAAAGCATCGAGCAGGAATGAATGATTTCTCGACATTTCATTGGTTCCTTTACAATTCAAGTGTAAATCAACCAATCGCGTTCATCTCGTTTTACCGACAAGAAGTTGCGAGAGTCCTACCCGCCATGTTGAATTTTCTTCAAAATGAAGCGGACAACGACGCTCTTCGACTTTGATTTTTGTGGCGGCAAAGTAAAAAAAAGAAATCCTCTGCCAAACGAGTGTGCAGAAGATGTTGCAGAAACAGCTACTGCATCAACAGTCTCGGAGAAGCAGTCCGAAGATAACGGCACTAGTGCGAGGGAACACCGGTTCCAAGACGAGTGGCTGAAGAAGTGGCCATGGCTAGCGAAGATTGAATCGGCCGCCTCCCCCCCCCCCCTTCCCCTCGTATCCATTGGACCTGCCCCCTTTTTTTCATTCTTAGGGGGTGAAACACCCCCATTTTTTCAAAATCCTAGGATCAGCTCTGAGGTAGTTTCTGTGGTTGCAGAGTCCTCCCGGCCTCCCAGCAAGCGAAGGAAGCGGAAAGGCTCTGCCGGCAACAGCAACGCGGCGGGCAACACCCGGGACATGCCCCCCTCGGGCAAGCAGAAACGCTCCCCGGGACCCCACGGCTTCAACCTGGCCTCTTCCGTGCCTGGGGTAATGGGACTTGCATGCACACGCATGCGTATATATCCGCATGCATACACACACATTTTTCACTTTCTGTTTGTGTTACTTTTTCCCCTTTCTTTGTTCTTTTTTGTACTGCATGGTGTGTTTTTATCACCACAGTTTGTTTTTGTTCTGGTTTGTTCAGCTTCTTTTTAGTTTTCTTCAACCCGCATGGTTTTCTTTGTGTGTTTTTTTCCCCTCGAAACCTATTATCCTGGTTGAGAAGAGAATGTGTATCTATGCGACCAACCGCTTTGTTTACGATGGTTGGATCTTATGTATCCTGAAAACTGATTTAAAGCTTTGTTCTTGACGTCTCTGATCTGCTACTCTATTTATCTACTTGGTCATTTATTCAACCAGCTGTCAACCCCCTCAGGACTTCACTGCCTTAGGTAAACTCCATTACTGGCCCGGGACTGCCTTGAAAAAATGTTATGACAAATAAAAAGCACTCACACTGGCAATAATTCAGTTTGGACAACATTACTGGTTGATCCGAGTTTATTTTTCGCTGTGCGATCGTGGTCACTTGCATTAAAATCAGAATCATTAGTCTCCTTATTACTATCGCTGTTAAAGAGAACGTATTGGAGTATTTTCTGAGGCTTGTCTAAGGCCGATTTTTTTGACATTTTTAACATTAAAAATTAAGATAGAAGTACCAACACATAAGTGAAACGAAAGCTGGAACAGTGATGAAGAGATGTAACTCGAAAAACGTGGTTTGGATTGGAAAAAAACATGGATTTAGACAGGTTTTAGACTTAAAAAAATCGCTGTTCCGAGAATACTCGTAATTAGTCCCTGACTGACGTTCTCCTGTTCCGAGTATACTGGTAAATCATCGGGAATGAGTTAATATATAACCTCATAATCAATGTAAAGGATAGTCTGCAAACTACACGTATTTGTTACTTTGCCATTTGACCATAAGAAAAACGACAACACACAGTTACTGATAAAAGTGATCATTGTTTGAAAATCAAGAGTAAGGGTGTGGCAGTGCATTGCTGGACACAACATAAAAATAAAAAACTTCAAGCAAATCTCTGGGTTGAACATTGGCTAGATATTTAAAATAAAAAAATGTTTGAGAAGTTAAAAATAAAAACAAAAATAATAAACACGTGCCAACGTTTGGAGACGTAGCTCTTAGTCATGGCAAAAAAAACCTGATAAAACATAACAGTGACGCCATAAAGAAATAAAATCATGACGTCTTAAAGATACACTGACGCGCCACGATTAAGTTCCTTGGTTTTTCTGGGTAGCTGTGACCCACATGGAAATGTCCCCCTGTTCAAATTGAGGCTGCTCTTTAAAATGATGTTTCGCTTTCCTTCCTTCCTTCCTTCCTTCCTTCCTTCCTTCCTTCCTTCCTTCCTTCCAGTAAGTGACCACAGTCGAACTTGACTATTCTGTCACTGTAGAAATTGTCGCTTTGAATTTGGGGGCATTTGTATGGTAGTGAGACCTGGTCAAAACAAGATTTCTTTCCAGCTATAAGAGGGAAAACGCGTGAAACCCGTGATTTTGACACGTGATCTGGTGGGTCTTTAAATAGGGACTAGGGGGTATTGGGTCAAGGAATGAAAAAACAGCAAGAGCTGAAATAAAAATAAACTATAAATGTAAACAAAAATTATACATGGGGAAAAAAAGAATGAAAAGGTGTAGGGATGGGAACAGGGACGGAGGGGGGGGGGGGGGGGGGGGGGGGGGGGGGGGGGGGGGGGGGGAGGTGAAGGGGCAGGTCCACAAACAGGACTTGGGTGTGTGTAGTCTTGATGCGTATGTCCACCTGTCTGCTTGTCTGGCTGGCTGCCTTTCAGTCTGTTTGATTCTCTCTCTCTCTCTCTCTCTCATCTCTCTCTCTCTCTCTCCTCTCTCTCTCTCTCTCTCTCTCTCTCTCTCTCTCTCTCTCTCTCTCTCTCTCTCTCTCTCTCTCACACTCTCTCTCTCATTAATTATTTCCCCTCAGTGGTGGGAGGTGGGGGAGGAAGCGGGCACTCCTTTTCTCTAATCAAACTGTCACAGACATATCAGTACTATATTTTGCGGCTCACAAGATGCTAGCTTTTACTTACGTTGGCTTTTTTTCCAGTACTATTGTATCATGCATCCTGTTACTGCTTGATCTGTGGGTGCCGCAGCTTCTTTCCCGTAGCGCCCTTGGACCCTCGCTTGCTCCGCTGTCGATGTTTCTTAACCCGTATTGTTGTCGTAGTCTGTGTGTGTCCACTGTGATTATCAGGAAACCTGCTTCAACTTGTCCAGTGTTCAAATCTCGGACATCAGCGCGTTGCAGACCGCGTCAACTGTTCTCTTTCTCTACATCACCCTGTCCTTCATATCGTCAGTAGCATGTTAACCTTTTCCAAGCAGTTTGGACGTCGTGCGAGGGATGGGGACTCCCTTCCCTGCTGACATATTGTTCGCAGACGTCATGTGGAAAATCCAAACTACGACAAGACTCAAAAAACAAAAACAAAAAGTATATGACAAGACTGACTACAAAATTCCTTGTCATTTCTCTCTATGGTCTACGGGAAGCAATAAGTTTTAGGGATATCTTGGGAGGGTTAGCTTTCTACTCGGCCACAGTTTGAATACTAGCGGTTGGTCTACGTGCAGGAATGCGCGCTGTAATAGGAGAACCGTTATCAGATTCCTAGGGCGCTGAGTGCCAGAGACATTCCAGACACAGGAAGTGGGTATCCTTTGTACATAAACTAAATGAAGTGAATTTGTACTGTGGAGCACATTTTTAGATGGGGCGCCATAATGGGGGGTTTCCAGTGGATTTCTAAGCACTTTACAATTACGAACATTTGGTCATTGATGAACGATATAGTATGTGTGTGTGTGTGTGTGTGTGCGTGCGTGCGTGCGTGCGTGGGTGTGTGTGTGTGTGTGTGTGTGATCGAGAGAGAGAGAGAGAGAGAGAGAGAGATTGTGGGGCGGGGAGGGAGGGGGTCTGGGGGGGGTGGGGGGGGGTTCCATGCGACCAGGAAACCCCCTATAATCCGTTCCTGTTATAGGATGACGTGGAAAGGTATAAATAATGATAGAGAAGACTAAAAAAAATAAGCATCAGCATTTTTGGCCCGTTTTACCTTTTGTTTGGTGTTATAAAAACGGAACATTATTTTATTTTTTTACTCTGTTACCCTTGTTACTTTCAGAGATAAGCACGACCAGACAGTACCACCTAATGATTTATTTCTACCATAACCGTTCAGTTCAGTGTTTGCTCTTTCTGTTGATGCCAAACACTTTATTGTTAGCATTTGTTTAGCTATCAAAAAAAAATCAGAAATGTGCTGAAATCTGCCGTCTACAGGGAACAGGCGGCAGCTGTGGGTGCCGTCGGAGGGG